>PVJA010032303.1:0-24219 GCA_004027025.1 Myocastor coypus | reverse complement strand
CCATCAGTACTAAAACCTATAATCCCAGGGATCATGGATCAAGTCTCAAACTCTAGAAGTCCCCACCCAATGACTCCATGAGGCTTTGGGGGGACAACTAGACATAAACCATAACATCTAGTAATCGCAAATATAATCCTGTATCCCAATCTACCTTCTTATGATGAATTATAAGTAAGCATTTTAATTTCATCTAAGAGGATGAACCTGTAGCATATTAGACTATTATTTATGAATAGGATTATCTATAGTGTATGCAGCGAAGTACAGTCAGATCTTAAGCAGTTTGCTTATCAAATCTTCAAACCCCTCTTCTCCTAATTTCAATCATTTTATTCCAAGTTTTGCAAGAAAAAAGCGATTTGTGAATGATAATTTTCATCAGTAATATTGTCATTTTTTCTCCATTTTCAGTTAAATCACCAAACTTCACATGCCCATCTCCACCTTGCCTCATCCCTGCCATGCATTATGTTCTTTAATCAATTCAAGCTTTGGTACTGGGTCACAGGCCGTGCACTCTGTAGCCCACCACCATGCTCAATTTTCATGCAAGTATTCAGCTTTAGCATTCCTACACTTCTTCATATCTGTGTATCTCATTTCAGCAATACAGTTGCGTGTTTATATGTGAGAACTTAAAAACAGAAATTTTACAGTTGCTAAAATTATACAGGTAAGTTTGTCAACCTGCAGGTATAATTTCTGATATATCTATGTTGCTCAATTACTCTTATAATTAGTACTAATTGTTGTACCAAGAGCAAGACCACCTATTTCTCTCTTTTTTTCCTGGTTACCATATGATTTATTGATTTATTTATTTACTTACTTACTTACTTATTATTTTATTATTTTTTTTCTTGTTTCAGAACTTTCATTTGTTTGTTTATTTATTTTTATGGCCAGCTCAGCCTGCCCTGAGGGCAGGGCTTGGGCAGCACGTGGTGCCGGGGATCAAACTGTGGTCCCTGCAGTTGCCTAAGCTTCCCTAAGCAGGTGCTTTAGACCACTGAGCCATCCTGCTGGGCCCCTACTATACGATTTATAATGTTTGCCTATGAGAAGGGTATCCTTCCCACCTGTCTTAGTTGCTTTTTACTATATTTTTTACTATTTCTATTTCAGAACCCCAGCACTATCCATAAGCTCCTGTCCTTGTTTACTTGCTGACTGCCCTCAATTAAATACCTAAAAGGCACTGATAGGCGGTGGTGATCATTAGCCTGGTAGAGAATGACAGCATTTTTCCACAAGACAATGGCAGCTGCTTAACAAATTTTCTCTTCTAGAAAAAAAAAAAAAAGTCTATCACATAGCTGGGAAAATTACACCACATTCCATTTCAGATTACTATAACAAAATGTCATTGTTAGGAAAAATATCCCACACCCAAAATGAAGAAGCCTTGAATAATGTTGGGCAGTATCTGACTCTTATTCCAGGCATTCCCCCTCATGCACCTCTGTGTCACTCATCTTACAGCTTCAGCCTGCCTTGCTATTGTAGCGTCTCCTCAGGAGATTCACAGTAAATGGAGGCAAGCTCCAGAGTAGCATCTCAACCAAAAACTAGGAGCCACATGTTACCCCACAGCTTTTTGTTCCCAGATGCATAAGAGCTACTGATGCAATTTCCTTTTTCTTCTCTTGTGTCTAATCATTGGCCATCACACTGCCTCTGCCACAAGCCACACTTACCTTTCACAGAGGGTCCAATGACAACTGCTGCTGATGTTCCTGCTCCATGGGCTTCCTTTGCAGTTCATTCTCTGTCTCAACATTGGACCCATTTGTTTTAAATGTAAGGCAGATTATGCCATTTGGAAACTCAAAGATATTGAATCATTTCTTTCATTGGGGAGGAATATACAAAATTTTTAATATACTCATGGAATCTTTCAAAATCTGACATCCTTAATCATTCTAGATTCATTTTCTCACAAAAAGAGAGCCTTCTGTATTTGTGCATGTCTTCTACGTTCTTAAATGTGGTCTGCTCTCCACCTTCTCTAACTGTACATGCTAATCCCATTGTCTGAAACACCTTGTCCTTTCTACATTTCACCCCATATCTTAAATTCTTAAATTTAATAAGACCTTAATGACCTCTGAAACATTTTAGACTGCTAAGCCTATATGTTATATTAACCTGTTTTCTTTATTGCAACTTTCATCATAGTTCATTTCCATTATTATGTCTTTAATTTATAACTTTATCAGTAACAGAAATTTTGATAGAGACAAAATGCTCTCTCTAATTGTGTTATATCTAATGTTATATCTGTGTTGTATAAATCAAGTCTTATTTAAAGATATCCACTACACAATAAATATTTAATGAATGTCATACTTATTTAAATAAACAACACTTTTAAATAAATTAATTGAAGCTTCCATGGGTCTGACACCAAGAGCTTAGGGGATACAATAGAAAGGAAAGGTGGAAAGGTGGAATGGCAGAGTCCTCTCATGACAGTTACCACTGCAAGCACACAGAATTGCTGTCAGCAATCCAATTAGCATTTATTTTCAAGGGAGCAAGAGCTCTCTATGTGAAGACTTAAAGCACCAATGGCAAAAGCAAAAATTCTATCTTTGTAATGGTTATTTTTTTCTATCATTAATAATATAGAAGCTATTTTCAAATAAGAAGCATCAAGAAACATATCTAAGTTAGTATCTTAACAAAATCAGGAAAACGGTCAGAGGCGGTCATCAACCAAGAAGACCTGCTTGCACAATGAGCGTGAGATTTTCCCTCAGGAATTCCAGTTTACTCACAATGAGTCAGTGATGATTAGAGAACAGGAACCAAGCTGCTTTGCTTTGGTGCCTTTTCCCAGCTGACAGGCACAATTTTTCTGTATGAGCAGCAGTGGGAAAGCTCGAAATGTGATTTAGTTGAAGAGACATCTTTCTGCAGGTGGATTGTCCTGGGATTACAGGTGTGCACCACTATATCCAGCTTCTAAGGTCTTTCTGAGTTAAAAAAAAAAAAAAAGAAAATCAATGGTTCACCTCTCCTGTAAAACTTGAAAAAATATTAAGAGAAACACAAGCATACCCGCAATCACATATCCATACACATACTATTTTGAAATTCTTTTAATAAGAGATAGCAAAATGTGTGATTTTAACAAAGTAAGAATAGCTTATTCTTTGGAAATATATGACAAACTCATGAGGAGCAGTAAATGTCACTGAGAAGAGAAATGGGATATCCAATTACAGTAAAGTAAAAGAAAAGAAGAAGAAGAAGAAGAAGAAGAAGAAAGAGGAGGAGGAGGAAGAGGAAGAGGAAGAGGAAGAGGAAGAGGAAGAGGAAGAGGAGGAGGAGGAGGAAGAGGAGGAGGAGGAGAAGAAGAAGGAGAAGAAGAAGAAGAAGAAGAAGAAGAAGAAGAAGAAGAAGAAGAAGAAGAAGAAGAAGAAGAAGAAGAAGAAGAAGAACAAGAAGAACAAGAAGAACAAGAAGAAGAAGGAGAAGGACAAGAAGAAATAAGTTCAAAATGTTAGAGTCAAAATGAGTAGGTTTAGTGCCTTTTCATTTGAAAATTTCTATTTCGGAACCCCAGCACTATCCATAAGCTCCTGTCCTTGTTTACTTGCTGACTGCCCTCAATTAAATACCTAAAAGGCACTGATAGGCGGTGGTGATCATTAGCCTGGTAGAGAATGACAGCATTTTTCCACAAGACAATGGCAGCTGCTTAACAAATTTTCTCTGCTAGAAAAAAAAAAAAAAGTCTATCACATAGCTGGGAAAATTGCACCACATTCCATTTCAGACTACTATAACAAAATATCTTAAAATAGATAATTTTTGAAGTATAGAAAATTTCTCTTTTTTCATGTGGCAGAGAGAAAGTAACATTTTGCTTTGACTTAGGCTCAAAAATGTTGTGAAAGAGAGTTATTGAAAGGTTTTGCTTGTGGCTAAAGTTATCTCCTTTCTCTTTCTAATTAATTTTATTGGGACTTTTTGGATATACAAAAATTTATTTCTCATATTCCTAAAGACTGACAAGTCCTAGATCATGGGCCAGCAGGGTCAGTGTTGGGTATAGGCATACTCCTCATAGATGGGGCCATCTAAATGTCCTTCCTTGGCAGAGCAGATTGACATATAAAGATGTTTCTTCTGAAGTGATGGAATAACTGGGCACCCTCAGATACTCCTTTCTATGAGGCCATTAATTCATTCATATGGTTCAAGCTTTCAAGGCTTAATCTTTCCTCAAATGTACAGGTTGCTACTATTACCATAGTGAATGAAATTTCAACATAAATTTTGGAAGAAAACAAGCCCTCAAACCTCAGTATTCAAACTTCAGTTTTCATAATAAATAAATCACGTATGTGACACACCTAGTCTTGAAGAAATAGAGAGAGAATGTAGTACGCCTTTTAAAGAGATGAACTCATGTCAGATGGATTTCCAGTACTGGGGAGAGGTTAAAACCTCTGCATTCAAACCCTGGATGCTGGGCGGGGGGGTTGAAAGTCCATACAAAGAGCTCATCCCAGACACCTATGACAATTTGAATGTGTACTCCATAGTGGGTGACACTCTCTCTGTCTCTGTCTCTGCATCCATCTCAGTCTCTCCATCTGTCTTTGTCTTCATATCCATCTCTGTCTCTGTCTACTTCAATCTATGTCTCTCAATCTCTCTCTGTATCTGTATCCATCTCTCTGTTTCTCTGACTCTATTTTTGTTTACTTCTCTGTCTCTCTCCCCTCTGTCTCTCTCTCTCTCTCTCCCATATATATTTTTGTATACAGATACACATATGAAGAAACTATGGGCTGTGCTACTCTGTGGCAGTCACTGAATTAGACATGTGACATACACTAGCTCAAGACAATTCACAAAACACACACTTAATGGAAACTCACAGTTCACAAGGGAGCAACAAAGCCATAACAAACCTTCCTTGTTTCCTAATCACACGTGCAGTTAGTGGGAGAGCCAGGATGCAGAGACAGCAGTCTAATTCCAGGACCCAGGACATTAATTACTCAAAGACCATTTAAAATGTGACCATAAGTCTATTATTTATTTTTTCCAATCTTTGCTTTATTTCAACTATGAAATGGGTAACTTAGACAAGAGACAGATAGAATTTACTTTAGTGTCAATTTTTTAAGCGGCTCATTGAGCCATCATGTACCTGCCTTTTCATTTTGTATTGGACTCATTTCAGTGCTAGCCCCAGTACAGTATGGGGTAAGGAGTTATGCGTATATATGTTGGATTTTTAGGCCTTTTTGATGTAAAATTATATGATTTTGTAAATAGTTATCGCCTGCTGGCCCAATTACTGTACTGAGCCGAATGTGAAGGAGGTCGTTCATGTTTAATGTACCGCACTTGCTGTAGCTCCCCTCACGTTGCTCCTCTACGGAGCTCAGAGGAAATGAGCCATTCTTCCACGGTGTGGTGTTGCAGGACAAGATGACTGCACTGTTCATTATGTTTCTCTCACAAAACGTGTGCTGGTAGCTGTGTTTCATCACTTTACTAGAGAGCACTAAAGCTAATAGCCTTTACTTCAAGCATAAGAAACCTTATGGTGGAGGCTATCCTGACACAACACATGGCCTGCGTTGTGTTCCTAGGGAAATATACTACAATAACATGAACATTTGCTCTCTGTGGTTTAAGGAGGAGAAAAAAATGCTTTCTCAAAATCTGAGTTTATTCTAGGGGATAAACCTCTTGCCAAAGAAAAAATACCAAACATGGCAACGTTTCTCTGAGTTGCTACATCAGAATAATATACCACTAGTATCAAGTACTATGTTAATTAAATGTTCATATCGAAAATAATAAGATATGATAAGGTAAATAAATATTGGATAGTATAAACAATACTTTTAAAGCAACAACTCTAGAAATAATAACTTGAACAAGTCTCTCATCTCTGTAAATTTGATCTTTTTTTTTTTTTGGTACTTTCTTTTTTTTTTTTTCTTGTTTCAGAATCTTTGTTTGTTTGTTTATTCACTCATTTTTATGGCCGGCTCAGCCCGCCTCAAGGGCAGGGCTGGCGCAGCATGTGGTGCTGGGGATCGAACCGTGGTCCCTGAAGCCACCCAAGCTTTCCCAAGCAGGTGCTTTAGACCACTGAGCTATCCCGCTGGGCCCCTGTAAATTTGATCTTACTTTGATATTATTTCTCAAAAACAAATTTATGCTGCAAATACAGTCCCTGCAGTTTTCTATTTTTTCATGTTATAGACTAAACAAAGAAATATTCAGATATTTTTCCCATATGTAGGAATGCAACAAGGCACCAAATTCATCTTTGCATGCTCTATATTCGGTGTGATAAAGGCTAATGAATAGCACTGCTTCTAACATAATTACCACACGTATAACACATGACTAATTTTATGAGAACCAACTGAGACACCAATGGCATGGAGCAACAAACTTTCTAACAGTCTTAGTTCACTTTCCTGAAGTATCAATTTGTCCTCAAGAAACTGACCTCAACAAACATCCCACAGGAAGTGCCAAATGCTGGCTCAAGGGACAACATTGTTGTCTAAAACTAAGCCCCAAGCACCAGCACTGAGTGGGGAGGGATTTTTAATGGAGCAGGAATCCTTACTAGAAAATGTTTCCAGTTATTACCCTTCACATCATATAATCATGACAAGGCCATTTAGCATTTGGAGATGATTAAGTTTTCACACACTTCACTTCTATGCGACCTTCTATTTTCTTTCATTTTAAACAAAACAGCTGCTCCTCCATTTGCCTCTTTAAGGTATTCGGATCATCAAACAGGCATTTCCATTTGATCTCACAGGCCGGTACTCATGGGCTTTACACTAATTAAAGATGATAAGGTGAAAGTAAGAGCGAATCTAAATTGTTCATCTAATTCGAAGAGAGTGTACTCCTTAAAATAAGCCAATGCTACAGTGACTTTAAAGTAACCCCCTGACACTTTAAAGTTTGTTTGTTGCTCTGGCAAGTCTACAATGAGACCCAGCCAGTACGAGAATTAGCATGTCAAAGAATAGGCTTTATTTTCACCGTGAGAAGCCTATTTGAAGTCAATGCCCTGGTCCTCTGGAGGCAGCTGAGTAGGTGCGTGCTGTTATTCCAGATGTGCCTTGTCTCTGTGGAAATACAATTTCACAGCCGTTAAACATATTAAGTCCATCAAGAGATAATTATAGCAGAATGCCTGACAGACATGTTTCAAAATCTTACGAGAAGATTCTGCTATCGATTGACTTCTTGATTCTTGTTACCTTAGTATTTTATTGCTATTTATTATAAATCGATAAACCTAAAATAATTAGCTTGTCTAATCCTGCTATTGAATATTTCACAGAAATTTTTTTAATATTTATAATTTAATAGTAATATACCTCAGTGCATGAATTGCAAATGTTGGCTGAGCTTCTTCTACTCTGAAATATATGTGTAGGTAGTTTTTAATTAGGAAAAGCAGTTGGGATTTCCCGAGAAAGCAAGCAAATGTTGGCATAAATTTTTCCTAGACATTTTCATGTAAGATAACGTTAGCTTCTTGTCATTCTACCTAAGTGAATTGAGTAAAAGTCTGAAAAAATGAGCAGGTGAACTACTAAAAGATACAAAAACAATGAGAAAATGTATTTCAATCCTGATGCTTTCAAAATTTAAAATGGTCAAGATAAACATAGGCGTGGTCTCTGCACGGCAGGGTCAGCAGGTTGGGGTGTCTGACGGTTCCGGCGGGGAAGTGGGCGGTTGGGGAGTGGGAAGGGGGACTCTAGGTAGGTGTGCCGCGAAAGTGATGCGGCCTCGGCTCTTCCTCCCACTCCTCTGGAACCCGATCTCCGCGACCCGATCTCCGCCGCCTGCCCTGGCGCCCGGCTTGCCTCCCCTCCCACCGCCACCGCCGGGGTGCCCCCCTCCGGGGCCACTGTCGCCTCCTGGGCCGACCAGGGGCCTGCCTGCCCGCGGCTGCTCCGACCTAGAGGATCGAGACATAATGGGAGCATTTTTAGACAAGCCAAAGACGGAAAAGCAGGGCCTGGTGGGATGGCTCAGTGGTCTAAAACGCCTGCTTGGAAAAGCCTGGGCGGCTTCAGGGACCGCGGTTCCATCCCCTACACCACATGCTGCGTCAGCCCTGTCCTGGGGTGGGCTGAGCCGGCCATAAAAATGAGTGAGTAAACAAACAAAGGTTCTGAAACAAGAAAAAAAATAAATAAATAAATAAAATTTTTTAAAAGTTCTTAAAAAAAAAAAAAAAAAACCAGAGCCGGGCGCAGTGGTGCATGCCTGTAATCCCAGCACTTGGAAGGCTGAGGCAGGAGGATTGGTAGGAGTTCGAGACCAGCATGGAAAAGCATAATTCCCAGGGGCAGGGTAATGGGTTGAGGTACGGGCTAAGCGGCCTTTGCTGTTTATGATGGGCATGCTGGTTCTCAAGTTGCCAAGCACTGCTTGAGCATTTGTTAGATTACATCACTAGTTACTAGGATTTTAAAGGGTCTCCAGAAGCACCTTCTGTGGAAAATGCAAAGAATGGAATCAGAACAGGTTTTCTGGAGATTGATGAACACATGAGAGTTATGTCAGGGAAGTGGGTCCATGCTTGTGGGTGTCTTGATTTCACCCCAACATGCTTATTTCATTAACTGTGGAGATTCAAGAGGTCTACTTTGTAGGAACAGGAAAGTTCACTTCTTTACACAAGATCACAAATGAAGTAATCTGCTGGAAAAAGAACGAATTCAGAATGGTGGTTCTGTAATGATTCGGCATGTGAATGGCTCTCTGGCTGTATCCAGGGCCCTTCGGGATTTTGATTACAGGCGTGTCCATGGAAAAGGCCCTACTAGCCGGGCGTGGTGGCTCACGCCTGTAATCCCAGCACTTGGGAGGCTGAGGCAGGAGGATCAGTGCGAGTTCGAGACCAGCCTGGGCTACAAAAGTGAGCGCAGGACCAGCCTCAACTGCATAGCGAGACCCTGTCTAAAAAAGACAAAAAAAAAAAAAAAAGAAAAGAAAAGGCCCTACTGAGCAGCTTGTCTCACCAGAGCCTGAAGTCCATGATATTGAGAGACCTGAAGAAGATAATCAGTTCATTATTCTTGCATGTGATGGTATCTGGGATGTTATGGGAAATGAAGAGTTCTGTGATTTTGTAAGATCCAGGCTTGAAGTCACTGATGATCTCGAGAAAGTTTGCAGTGAAGTAGTTGACACCTGTTTGTATAAAGGGAAGTTGGGACAACATGAGTGTGACTTTGATCTGTTTTCCTAGTGCCCCCAAAGTATCTCCAGAAGCAGTGAAGAAGGAGGCAGAGTTGGACAAGTACCTGGAATGCAGAGTAGAAGAAATCATAAAGAAGCAGGGGAAGGCGTGCCAGACTTAGTCCATGTGATGCTCACATTAGCGCGTGGGAATATCCTGAGCCTCCCACCCGGGGGCGAATTGGCAAGCAAGCGGAATGTAATTGAAGCCGTTTACAATAGACTGAATCCTTACAAAAATGATGACACTGACTCTACATCAACTGATGATATGTGGTAAAACTGCTCACCTAACCATGGAATTTACCTTCACCTCCAAAGGAAAGCGCCGCTCAACTTTGTTGAACCTTTAACATTCACCTTCAACTTCAAGGCAGTTCAAGGCAGGAGAGATGACTTGGGTGAGAGCGATTACACCAGAGAAGGTCAGCAGTGCAACAGCTAGCGCAGAACTGATTTTTTTTTCCTTTTGAAATTTGAGACTTACATAAACATGATTTCAAGCCATAATTCATGTTGTAAATCAGACTCCAGCAATTTTTGTTGTATGATTATTTTTTGTAAAGTGTAATTGTCCTTGTACAAAATGCTCATATTTAATTATGAACTACTTCGAAATTACTATCAAAGGTAACAAGACATGTTCTGCCTGTGTGATGCAGCAGATACATAGTTCTTGCAAGTCATGTTGTGTTTGGACTTGGGGTTGGAACAGGGAGAGCAGTAGCTGCGTCAGTTAGATGCTCAAACTCGCATGTCATGACGGAGAATAATCTAAAAGCCTGACAAAGCTGAACTCTCAAGGGACTGTGGAAAACTGCCCTCGAGTCCTTGGTGGAGGAGCGGCATGGCCGGGGCCGCCGCTTGCTTCACTTCGCTTCCCTCTTTCAGGATGCTGTCTCCATGTCGCCATGAGTATTGCAGGTAAGACAGTATATTCAGACAAAGATTGATCTTGGGGCTCAAATGCCTGATTCTTTGCACCTCTTCTACAAGTCCTTACATTTAATTACTAATTACTATGCAGCAGCTTCCTATATAAAGTAGGAGACTGCCACGTTTTTGCTGTCATGATTGGCTGGGCCTACTCCTGTTCCTAGTAAGATATTCTGAATTCCATTTTATCAATAAAGTTTGATTTAACAAACAAGAAAAAAAAAGATAAACATAGGAATTCAGTAAAATCACAATTATTAAAAATAAAAAGGGGCCCGGCACGATGGCTCAGTGGTTTAAAGCTCAGCTTAAGAAAGCTTGGGTGGCTGCAGGGACTGCGGTTCAATCCCCAGCACCACATGCTGCTGAGCCGGCCATAAAAATGAATAAACAAACAAAAGTTCTGAAAAGAAAAAGTACCTCTTTTATTCTCCCACTCTTAGCCACTTATGATCCTACATACAAGCAAATCATCTTGGTAGATCCAAAATTTAAGCAAGGGCAATCACCCCTACGTTTGACATCTTTTAGGACCAAGGTGCTCTGTCCTTGAAGATGAGTTTTCCGTGACTTGGTGGCTGACCCCGGACAGGAATGTTGCTTGCTTCATGATAGCCATAAACAAGATGAGAAAACAATTGGTCATCACTTGAAACTACAAAATGACTTCTCATGAGACATTTCAGATTAAAAAAAAAATAATAACTACAGATACTTTTTTAATCTAAGCATTTTAGTATTTAAGCTCTATGCCACCTCTCAAGGTCACAATCCAGTGGATGTTTTAGGACATGGAAAAGGACCATCCTTTTGTAAGGGCTGACCCACCTCGATACCACCCTTCTGTTATCTGTAACTTAGGTTTCTATTACCACGAAGTCACCTGGGTGTCGAAACTCCCCTCCAGCCGGGGGGGTGGGGTGGGGGGGTGGTCAATGTACTCCCACTGGCTGCCCAAATGTTACCAGAACCATTCCCATTGGACTATAACCTAAACCTAAGATATCCAATCAGTGTAAAGGGCCCCCTACTAACCTATGCTATTGGCTTCTGTAAAAGACGTTTGCTGATCCCCCAGCACACTATATAAACCCATTCATACTGCGGCTTGGGGTCACTTCGGCTCCTTAGCTGGGTGACCCTGTGCCGGCACAGCTTTTTTAAATAAAAGTGCTGTTTCACTTTGAGGCTCTTACTCTTGGCTCATCCTTCTCCCATCGTCTCCCGGACCTAACACTTTCAGGCAGTAGCCTACTTTTCTAAACAGCTAGACAATACAGCTCACAGATAGACTCTGTGTCTCCACATGCAACAGCAGCCACACTAACACAAGATAAAAAGTTCACTTTAGGGGGCTGGGGAGATAGCTCCGAGGCACAACTGCCTGCTGGGCAAGTGCAAGGTCGTGAGTTCGAACCCTGGTCCCACAAAAAACAAAAAACAAACAAACAAACAAAAAAAAAAAAAAAAAGAAGTTCACTTTAGGACAATTTATCACAATCTACTCACCCTATCTCCTTGGTGAACTCATGACACATGAGACAATTCCAGCTTTAATGATTCCTCATATATAACAAATCTACTTAATGTTCATAGAAGATCTTTCTGTCACGTTTGCACCTGTATCCCTCTCAATCCCACCATTTTATGCTACACCTTTGATGAGGCCCCTCAATACAGTTGTGTCAAGGTCTTACAGGTTATCCCAACTCTCTTTCCTCACTCTGATATTATAGTAGACAGCCAAATTAGATAGAAATATTATAGGCAGTCAGATAGGGCCAGGCCCTTGAGGGCAGTATGGAAAGGACTCTACAGCTTTGCAAGAGACAGACACCCGCCTGTAGGCCAGACCTTAAAACAAAAGAGTAAAGAAATGGAACCGCCCACTCACTTAAATTTACGTATCAGGGATTGATATTCTAGATGAGTATTGATCACCCTAAAAGAGCCTAAAGGAGTCAGAAACTCAACCCCAACAGAAAGAACCCTTATTCCCTATTCATGCCTGCTTGCTATGTGACTTGCTTCCCAATTTGCTCCCGATTTAATCAATTTTACCTGAACAATGATTCTCGTAATCTCATTGGTCAACCATGACTTTGTCCCACCTCATGACCACCTAAGCAAGTTCCCCTAGTGTCACCTTAGGTCTGCCTTATCACATGGTTTTGCCCTGTAAGACTCCTAAAAAAAGACAATTTCTTGGGCAACCCACTAGGGTCCCCCTTCTGTTCCCCTCTTGGACAGAAGCTTTCTTTCCCAACAAACATTCTATTTTAAACCTCCATTTCATTCCTAAAATTTATTTGAATTTGGAGAACATGAACTCTCATCCAAGTGTCTTCTCAGGTTGGGAGATCAGGTTATTTTTCCTGAATCAATATCAAAAACTAAAAATTGATATTCCTCTTCTTCAACATGGTCATGGCAAGATAACACATTCAGCTCATAAACTCCTCCCCTTTCACTTCTCTTTCTGTGTTCTTTAATCATGATGACATATGCTCATAACATGCTGTCTTTTAAAATTTTTTTCAAGGTTTCTTCAGTCTCTGATGTGAGCCTTCACTAATGTAAACTTCTGGTCCCAGCTGAGACACCTGGCACTAACTTCCACATGGGTGTGAACTGACAGTGTGAACTGTCATCCTGTCAACTCCCCTTGCCTGCAAGATGACGCCCTGTTCAGTAGGAAGTAGTCAAAGAGACACATTGCCCCTTTTATGACAACTAAAACTGGGATTGACAGTAGTCAAAGAGACACATTGCCCCTTTTATGACAACTAAAACTGGGATTGACAGGTTCAAGCCCTAGTACAAATTGCTAAATTATTATGATAGTCATCCAATATGGCTGAAACCCTTAAAACAACAGTTTGTCTTCCCAGAGACCACTTCAGCCTTTCTTCTGCAATGCAGCCCAGCCAGAATGCAATTTCCTTTCACCTTTCCTGCCACCTTTCACCTTTCCTGCAGCCTTGGGAAGACCTCAGTCAGTTCACTCTGCTATATCTAAACATCCTCCTCAAACTTCACTCTGGCAGAGGCCATAAAAGCCTCAGTCCCCTTTTCTTTGAATCCAGAGAATTCCTTATCTTCCCCAGATTCTCTCAATGTCCTAGAAGATAACAAAGCTCCTTCCCTTTTTCTTTCTTCCTGTTTCTTTGCTGCAACAAAATGGAAAATCTGTCAGCCTCTATATGTATTTTCGACTTTGCTTGAACTCATTATCTACCCAGGCTGATCTCTAACGCTCAGTAATACGAGGAAAAAAAACACTCAACCTTTTCTCATTTACTTCTTCTCTGGAAAAAACAGTTTGGGCAAGAGTAGAAAGGGAGGTGTAGCAGCAGTTCAAGCTGCTAACTTCTCTTCCTTCCTTACATTGTAATGGAAATCACCTGCCCCAGGGCAGGTGCAGCATCCACACCCGCAATAATCAATCACAGACTCAAAAAGCTGAGCCATGACTACATGAGGCTTGCGAGGGAGGGATACAACTAGACACAAACCACAACAACTTGAAAGATGTCTGTGACAAATCTGTATTCAGTAAAATTAAAGAATGAAGTTTGGGGACAGCATAGCTTAAGAGCAGAATATATCTATTGGGAGAAAAAAAGTTTCTGTCTAAGAGTGAGGCAAAGGGGACCTGAGTGGATTGCCAATGAATGTGATTTTTCTAGGGACTTATTTTGAACAAAAAGTAGAACAAATAACAAGAACAAAGACAGAAACAAAGCAGCATAAGTCTGTACAAATGGTGTAGAATTTCAGAACAAGAACAGAATATTAACAATAGCTACTATATTATACACTGTTATCCTCAAATTTATTGCTCACACTACCAGATATAGAGATGCATGATTGAACAAACAATTACACAGTCATTCTTCCTTTCAATAAAGGAAATCCACAAGGTGGAGTGAGTTCAAGCTAGGAAACCTGGAAACTTTCAAGGTAGGCATTGTGTGGGATGAAACATTGCACAACCAATAAGTTTACAAACACAGGGAAAATATTTATTTATTTATTTATTTATTTATTTATTTATTTTTATGGCCGGCTCAGCCTGCCCTGAGGGCAAGGCTGGTGCAGCATATGGTGCCAGGGATCGAACTGCGGTCCCTGCAGCCGCCCAAGCTTTCCTAAGCAGGTGCTTTAGACCACTGAGCCATCCTGCCGGGGCCCAGCACAGGTAAAATTTTACTCAGGTAAAATTTATTAAATCAAGATCAAATGGGGAAGCAAGCTGCATATGAAGGGGACGTGAATATAGAACAGGGACACTTTTAGGAGGGGTTGGATTAGTGAATCTTCCTGGCTTTTTCAAGCTAATTGATGCATATTTAGAAGACCAATCACTGTTGTCCACCCACAGCGAGGTGCATATGTGCATTTAATTAACCTTTGTCTTGCTACCTGGCCACATGGCCTGTCTTTCTCACAGTTGCAAAGTTGTCTTCCATCCTGGGTCCTTTGAGGGCTGAATACTCTCTGGCTACATATAATATTTTTATCTAGCCCAGCTGCCTACAAGAGCTGTGATCGTCTTGCCTCAACTTCTGACTGCTAGGATTAAAAGCATATGCCACCAGACTCAGCAAAACCAATGTCATTAAAGTTAATTGAGATATTAAAAATACAGAGACTTGGGGTCAGTGAGATGGTTCAGCGATCTAAAACACCTGCTTAGGAAAACTTAGGCAACCCCAGGGATCGTGGCCGATCCCCGGGACCACATGCTGCGCCAACCCCACCCCCAAGGCAGGCTGAACCAACCATTAAAAACATAAATAAATAAGTTGGGCATGGTGGCACACGCCTGTAATCCCAGCGCTCGGGAAGCTGAGGCAGAAGGAATTGATGTGAGTTTGAGACCAGCTTGGGCTACAAAAGTGAGCTCAAGACCAGCCTGAACTGCATAGCAAAACCCTATCTCAAAAAGATAAAATAAATAAATTAATTAATTAATTAACCTAATAAAGTGAAATAAAAATAATGATTATAGGATCGTTATATTAGATTTTAAAATATTTCTTAAAAACTTAACTTTTAAAAAAAAGTTTCTTTTCTCTATTTTGCTTAGATTTGTCAGTGGAGGATAGAATACGGGTTATTTTATTTTATTTTTTATATTTTGGCATAATTGAATGAACTGATTTAAAATACATGAAGCGCATCATATAATATGGCAAAATACTCATGAAATGCACTTTTTCTTTGTCTACCAGAAAGACTGGTCAACTTTTGTATTATAGAAAAAGTTACCAGAGTAACTTATTCCTATCCATTTGCTTCTCAATTGTTGCAAACAAAATTTAGTTCAGAGCCCTCTGTGAAAACTGATAGTACATGAAAGTGTTTATGTTCAAAACTTTGATTTCACCCAGAGCCCAGGACTAGCAGGTAAGTGAGATGAGCCAGGGCCCACCAGATCCTTATTCAACCCAAAACCCAGGCCCTGCATGTGAGTGAGACAACCTGGGGACCCCATGGACCCATATTCAATACAGAGCCCAAGCCAAGCATGTCCTATGTGGAACCCTGTGGCACAACTCCCTACAGAAGTTCTGCAAAGTGCTATAGAGAGGTAAGACACATCCAGCTAATCTAGGAGCAGTACATCTTTCTAGAGTGGTATATCAGGCTTACTTCCAAGGGTTGCAGCAAAAAGAAGTGGAGCTCAGCAAACAGACCCATGTCACACCCACCTGGATGAGTTTGAACTTAGTAGATCCAGATCTGGTGCTAAGGTAGCAACTCAATCAAAATTCTAAGCAGAAAAAAAAAAAAAAAAGTTCTACGTCAAAGGTCAGAGGGTAGGGCTATAAAAAATGACAAAGAGAAGGAACAAAATACGCCCTCAGGCCCCAAGCCCACCTAGAACAAATAGAGGAGACAATAGCATAGAGGAAATTGGAAGTCATGCACCTGAAATCTCTGAGATAATAGCATCTGAAAGAAACAACAGCAGAAAGGTATAGAGGAAATCAGATAAGAAATAATTGCTGAAGTAAAAAAGAAATGATAACTATAATGAAAGAAGTATTAAATGCTCATAAACAAGACGCAGATAAAAAAGAATAACAGAAAAAATGAGATATACAAGAAAAAATAGATTGTAAGAAGCAGATTCAAAGTGCTATACAGGAACTTAAAACCTCAATCAAAAGCTGCCAAAACCATTTAAATGAAAGTGAAAATAGACTTTCAGACCTTAAAGACACCATTGCAGCTGGTGAAGAGGCAAGAAAAAATTTATTAAGAATAACTGGGATGCTAGAAAAAATAATTGAACATCTGTAAGATGATGGAAAGATGAACAGCATGAGACTAACAGGCATCAATGAGAAAAAAGGAGTCAATACAAATGACATAAAAAGAATAAGGGCAAAAGCAATAGCAGAAAACTTCCCAAATATTGGGAAACAATTTGACCTTCAGTAACTGAAGCATATAGAACTCTAAATAACATCAGCCCAATTAAAAACATCCCCAGAAATACAATAAACATACCAGAAATTCAGCACTGAAACAATATACTAAAAGCCACTACAGAAACGAAACAGATCACATTTAAAGGAAAATCCATCAGAATAGTGGAATATTTCTGCTTACAAAGCATCGGTTCAAGAAGAAAATGGAACAAAGTACATCAAGTCTTGAAAGAAAACAAATTCCAACCTAGACTGATATACCCTGCCAAACTCTCAAGTTTGATAGAGAAGTGAAATACTTTCAGGGCAAAGAACAACTAAAGAACTTCTTGATGACAAACTCAGTCTTACACAGACCACTAAAATATAATCTAGAGAGGGATCAAAATTACCATAATTCTATTAAAGAGGATGGAAAGAATCCACCAAAGAGGGCAAGCAAACATAGGAGAAAAAGAGATATACAAAAGCAGTTTTTCAATTATTCTGTTGTATATAGCATCAAAATATTTCCATCAGCATATTATATAAATGGACTTGTCCTGTATCCTCTAGATCATGAGTCTGTCCAGATTTACAGGGTGGATATCAAGTAAATAGAAGTAGCTCCATCCCACAAGTGACACTTGGTCACCAGTAAGCATCATGGACACTGTCTATGTCTGCGACATACTAGAACTTTGTATGATATCCTATTCTCAAACTTTAGAAGTGCTGACCATATATCTGCAACTCGAGTATTTATGTTATGCTTTATTCGTCGTAATTCTTTACTATCATGAAACCTTTTATTGGTTGAATTGTTTTGATTAATTTTCTGAATATAGTTTAATCTTAACATTTGCTTTAAGATTTATACTGTATGTTTGGTTCCTGCAACTAACTTCCTGTTCCAGCTCCGACCCGAATCCCAACCTGTAGCAGAACCCGCGTGTCCGCCTCGGGTAAGCTACCTGCGCCCATCTGCCGCGACGCTGCATTCCTGCAACTAACTTCTGTTCCAGCTCCCACCCGAGCCCGTGCCAGCAGGGTCAGGATCCTTGGCCCGCCTTCCCCTCCCCTGCTCCCTGCCCCATTTTTTTTTAACCCCTCCAGCCCAAGCTCCAGCACCGAACCCATCAAACATCTCGTCTGGCAACCGATCTGGTCCACGAGCCTACCAGGACTACTCAATCCCAAAGCTCCACCTCCACCTACAGTCTACATCCGCCGGGATTCACAGAGGCTAGCAGCCAGAGCTCCAGCACAGAGTCAGGAATCTCTGTAGAGGAACCAGCTTGGAGTCTACAGACCAAACAAACAGACACAGCATAATGGCACCAAAGTGCAGAGGCCGCTTCCATACAAAATGATAACAACAGGGACTAGGATGCAATCTCAGGGCCCGTGCCCACTCAAACCAAATACAGAAGACACTATCATGGAAGAAAATAGGAACCATACAGATGAAACCTCTGAATTGGTAGCATCAGAGGCAGACACACAAGTGCAGAAACTTATAGAGCAACTGAGATCAGAGATAACATCTGAAGTAAAAAAAAGAAATACATAAAGTGGAAAAACGGCTGGATAAATGTATAGAGGACATTAGAGCAGAAATAATATCAAAAGTTGACAAAGACATGCCTAAATCAATAGCATCCCAAGTAGGGGGACAACTACACAAAAGTAGAAAGGAGAACAGAACAGAAATAATCTCTATATTAGAGAAAGGATAACCATAATGACAGACTTCAATACTATTAAAGAAGACATTGATAAAAAATTAGAGGAGCATAGAAAAACGATGGACTCCATGACGGAGCAATATAGGAAAGACATAGATCGCATGAAACAGTTTCAAAGAGATATACAGGAAAATAAAACCTCGATCACAAGTTGGCAGAGCTGAATGAACGAAAATGAAGAGAGAGTTTCGAACCGTGAAGACACAGTTGCAGCCAGTGAAAGAGTAAGAAAGGATCTTTTAAAAACAACCAGAATGCAGGAAAAAATAATTCATCATCTGCAAGATGATGCAAAAATGAACAACGTGAGATTGATGGGAATCAATGAGAAAGAAGAAGTCAATACAAATGATATAAAAAGAATATGGGCAGAAGTAATAGCAGAAAACTTCCTAAATTTAAGAAAACAATCAGACATTCACGTAACTGAAGCCTACAGAACCCCAAATAACATCAACCCAACTGAAAACATGCCAAGACATATGATAGTCAAGATACCAGAAATGCAGCTGAAGAATAATATACTGAAAGCTGCTAGAGAAAAGAAACAGATCACATTTAAAGGAAAACCCATCAGAATAACAGCAGATTTCTCTTCACAAATCATGAAGTCACGAAGAGCATGGAGCAGAGTGCTTCAAGTCCTCCATGAAAACAAATTTCAGCCCAGACTATTATACCCGGCAAAACTCTCCTTCAAGTATGAGGGAGAAGTGAAATATTTCCATGATAAAGAACAACTAAAGAATTTCATGACATCAAAACTGGTGCTGCATGATATTCTAACAAATATTTTGGAAAGGGACCAAAATGACCCAAATCCAAAAAATGAGAACAGAAAGATCCCACCAAATAGAGTAACCAACTAAAAGTAGGAGGAAAAATTGATAAACACTAGTGAATAACAGTCATGTCAGCCATAAGTCAATACATTTAATTATAACCATCAATGTAAATGGATTCAATTCTCCAATTAAAAGAAGTAGACTTGCAGAGTGGATAAGGAAACAGAGCCCAACAATATGCTGCATACAAGAAATACATTTAACCCATAAAGAAACTCATAGGCTTAAAGTTAAAGGTTGGAAAACAATACTACATGCTCCATCACCTCAAAAAGAAAGCAGAGGTAGCAGTCCTGTTTGCAGACAGTCTAAACTTCCAACCAAGACTGACCAAACAAAATAGAGAAGGCCACTACATACTGGTTAGGGGAAAAATTCATGCTGAAGACGTAACACTCATAAATATGTATGCACCCAACATGGGAGCAGCAAGCTATATAAGACAAACCTTAATGGACCTGAAAAATCTCATATTCAATACTACAAACTTAACAGGAGACCTCAACACTCCCTTATCCGAAAAAGATGGGTCAAGCAAACAAAAAATCAGCAAAGAAGTAGCAGAACTGAATCAGAACTTGAAACAATTGGACTTAGTGGACATATACAGAGTGTTCCATCCAACCACCCCAAAATACACATTCTTCTCAGCTGCACATGGGTCATTTTCTAAAATAGATCATATATTAGTCCATAGATCATGCTTAAGTAGATGCAAGAAAACAGAAATTATCCCATGCATATTATGTGACCACAGTGCAATCAAATTGGAAATAAATGACAAAAGAAACCATAGGAATTTCAGAACTACATGGAAACTAAACAGCACTCTTCTCAACAACCAATGGGTCACAGATGAAATTAAAGAAGACATAAAACAGTATCTACAAGTTAATGAAAATTCAAACACAACCTACCAGAATTTGTGGGATGCAATGAAAGCAGTTCTCAGAGGGAAATTCATAGCTCTGAACTCACACATTAAGAAAATAGAACGGGAACAAATAAACAATCTTACACAACACTTAAACCGATGAGAAACGGAAGAAGAAATGAAATCCAAAGCCCGAAGGTGGAAGGAAATTATAAAGATTAGAGCAGAAATCAATTCAATTGAGACAAAGAATTAATGAATGCAAAAACTGGTTCTTTGAAAGATTAAATAAGAACGATAAGCTCCTAGCTAACATCCTCAAAAAGAGGAAAGAAAGGACTCAAATTCAAGCAATCAGGAATGAAAAGGGTGAAATTACTACAGACCCAGCAGAGATACAGAGAATCATTAATAGTTACTTTGAGAATCTCTACTCTCACAGAATTGAAGCCACAGATGAAATGGACAGATTCCTAGACAAGTACAAATTACCAACACTGAATCAATAAGATATTAAAATTCTCAACAACCCAATAACAGCCAATGAAATACAAAATGTAATAAAAAGCCTACTGACAAAGAAAAGTCCAGGACCTGATGGTTTCACCTCTGAATTCTGCAAGAAATTTAGAGAAGACATAACCCCAACACTCCTCAAACTGTTCAATGAGATTGAAAAAGAAGCACTCCTTTCAAAATCATTCCTAGAGGCAAGTATCACACTGGTACAAAACCAGAAATAGATGTAACTAAAAAAAGAAAACTGCAGACCAATTTCTCTCATGAACATTGACGCAAAAATTCTGAATAAAATTCTAGCCATTAGAATACACCAAATATCAAGAAGATTATACACCACGACCAGGTAGGATTCATGCCAGGGATGCAAGGATGGTTCAGTATATGCAAATCTATAAATGCAATACACTATATCAACAGAACCAAACCAGAAATCACATGATTGTCTCAATTGATGCCGAAAAGGCCTTTGACAAAGTGCAACACTCATTCATGTTCAAAGTCCTACAGAAAATTGGAATAGAGGGCCTCTACCTCAACCTGATAGAAGCCATCTACAACAATCCAACTGCTAGCATAATTCTAAATGGGGAAAAACGGAAGTCTTTCACTCTCCAATCTGGTACAAGACAAGGATGCCCCCTATCGCCACTTCTATTCAATATAGTTGTAGAGTCACTAGCCACAGCCATTAGACAAGAAAGAGAAATAAAAGGAACAAGAATAGGTAAAGAAGAAGTAAAATTTTCATTATTTGCAGATGACATGATAATTTACTTAGAAGACCCAAAGAACTCCACCAGAAAGCTACTGGAATTAATACACAAATTCAGTAACATAGTAGGTTACAAAGTCAACACACAAAACTCAGTGGCATTCCTCTACATAGATAACAAACACACTGGGAGACAAATTAGAGAAACAGTACCTTTTATGATAGCACTGAAGAAAATGAAATACTTAGAAATCAAGCTAACTAAGGAAGTAAAAGACCTTTTCAATGAAAACTATAGCACTCTGAAAAATGAGATCTTAGAAGATCTCAGGAAATGGAAAGATATTCACTGCTCCTGGATAAGAAGAACCAACATTGTGAAGATGGCCATACTCCCTAAATTGTTGTACAGATTTAATGCAATTCCTATCCAAATACCAACACCATACCTCACAGAGCTGGAAAATTCATTCCAAAAATTTATTTGGAACCAAAAAAGAGCCAAGACAATTCTCAGCAATAAAGGTACAGCAGGAGGCATTACAATTCCAGACCTAAAAATATACTACAAAGCTACAGTAATAAAATCAGCATGGTATTGACAAAAGAATGGACCTGAAGATCAATGGATCAGACTAGAGGACGCAGAAGCAAATACAAACACACTCAGCCACCTTATTTTTGACAAAGGGGCCAAACATGTGTACTGGAAGAAAGACAGCCTCTTTAACAAATGGTCCTGGAAATATTGGCTCTCTACATGCCGAAAACTAAAACTTGACCCTAGTCTATCACCATGCACGAAAATAAAGTCGAAATGGATTAAAGATCTAAATATTAAAAGTGAAGCATTAAATCTCCTGGAAGAGAAGGTGGGAGGAAATCTTGAAGACATCGGAGTAGGCAAAGAGTTCATGGACGGAAATCAAATTGCACGTTTAACACTTGAAAGCATCAACAATTGGGACCTCCTCCGGCTAAAAAGTTTCTGTATGTCAAAGGAAATCACTAACAAAGTGAAAAGACGACCCACAAATTTCGAAAAGATTTTAGCTAACAAGTACTCACGCAAAGGTCTTCTATCTAGTATCTACAAAGAACTAAAAACCATTTGGGTCCCAAAATTCAAAGACCCAATCCAGAAATGGGCATCTGAGATGAACACTCACTTCTCAGAGAAAGAAATACAGCAAGCCTACAAATACATGAAGAAATGCTCCCCATCGCTAGCTATCCGTGAAGTGCAAATCAAAACAACACTTAGATACCACCTCACCCCAGAAAGGATGGCTATCATAAAGAAATCAACCAGCAACAAATGCTGGAGAGGCTGTTGGGAAAAAGGAACACTTCTCCACTGCTGGTGGGAATGCAGATTAGTGCAACCATTATGGAAAGCAGTGTGGAGGATCCTTACAAAACTAGAATTGGAAGTTCTGTTCAATCCAGCTATCCCCCTACTGGGAATTTTCCCACAAGAACTGAAAACTTCATATGATAGTGATATCTGTGCACCTATGTTTATAGCAGCCCAATTTGTAATAGCCAAATTTTGGAAACAACCAAAATGTCCATCATTTGAAGAATGGTTAAAAAAATGTGGTATTTTTATACAATGGAATACTACTCATCCATAAAGAATGATAAGTTTGAAGACTTCATATATAAATGGATGTATATTGAACATGTACTCATTAGTGAAACAAACCAGACCTATATGTGTAAATATCGTATAGTCTCCCTAATATAAGAACTTTAAAGAAGAAAAGAAGAACTCAAGGGCATAACACAGCTGAATGTGTTGTGGACTAAACAACGAAGTGACTGGAAGCAGATAAAGCAGAAAACATATCATTCGCAAAACCATACACTGATGCACACAGGATGAATCAGATATTGGTCTCAAGAACCTTCAAAAGGTTCAGCATATTGATTATAGCACAATGTAACGCTAAAATTATGTTTGGAATACATGTCACTCTTGTCTTTTTGATATGTACTGCTCCTTGTGTAAACTCAGTTACTGTCATTCTATCAAGAGTAGTACTTGAAAATAAGAGACTGGGCCAAATACCATATTCTTTTTTTTTTTTTTTTAATCTTTTTGAGACAGGGTCTCATTGTGCAGTTCAGGCTGGCCTTGAACTCACTTTTGTAGCCCAGGCTGGTCTTGAATTCACATCGATCCTCCTGCCTTAGCCTCCCAAGTGCTGGGATTACAGGGTGTGTCACCATGCCCAGCAAATACCATATTCTTGAAAGGGTACAATTTTGTATTTCCTTGAATATCCAAATATCTTTGTCAAAATTGTGTAACTGCTTATATCACATTTTATGGAAAGTTATTAGAATATCAATGATGGTCAGAAAATGTCATTTCCAAGGTAAGCCAAAGATATTTGATACTCAGAAAGCCAGTGATGATAAACTCAAGTACCTATGTTACAGAGTAATAGTATCACAAAGCTTTTCTGCTGGAGGGCTAAGAATGCAAGTTAACAGACCAAAAATTGGAGAAAAAGAAGGGCTATACAGATAGCCAATATTTTGGCCCTAGCCCTTCAAGGTCAAAAAAGACCCAGGATATAAGGCAACCTGTGCTGTAATATCCTATAAATCAGAGCTGTCCCAAATTTTCTGGTCAAGGAGATTATGGGACCTCAGAGGAAAGGGATGAATGAACTCTAGTACGTCTAAGGAGAGTCACCCAGAGAAAAAACATTCTCTCAGGCTTTCACAGAAACCAAAATGGCCAAGCAATGGCCGTGACTTGTCCCGAACGCTGACTCTAACAACAGTTCTACAAAGTACTGCCTATGGTCCCAAACTAAATCCTGAGGGGATTTGACCCTGGAAGATACAAAAAAAAAAAAAAAAAAAAAAAAAAAAA
>PVJA010032302.1:0-24236 GCA_004027025.1 Myocastor coypus | reverse complement strand
CCCTTCCCCTCCCCCTCCCTCCCTTGCTCCCTCCCTCTATCTCACCCTTTGTCTTCTGCTTTCTTTCTTCTCTCCTTTTTTCTTTCTCCTCTCTGTCTTTCTTCTCTCCTTCCTTTTTGCATTTTTGCAGTCCTTCGCACCCTTTTCCATTTGTTGAAATTCTAATCCCTTTTCAAGGTCTTTCTAACTATTCCACAAACGTCTCCACGGCACCTAGTTTTTTTTTTTTTTCCTGAGTGTGACCTCTTATAGCATCCTACAGTTCATGCTGTTCGAAGGCAGGGGCCCTGATGTATTTGTCTTTGTAGATTCTCTTGTCTTTGATAGCATAGCTGGAACATGAATAAGAATCCAATAAATGATGGGTGAGCTACTGTTTCTGGTTTTCGCGGGGACTCACGACCTGCAGAGCATGAACAGAGAGGACCCCAGGTAGCCGTAGCAGTGACTTCCTCTAGGCCAGAGGAGGAAGACTTTCTGCCCTCCAGAAATGGGAAGGCTGGCATCTTCATCCAACGGTGCCCAGAGCAATGGGGAGCGCACTGCGTGGCACACTCCCTGCACTCACCATTGCTTAGTCCCAGAATGACGGAGGTGAGGGCAGAGAGATGTGACCGGGCTCCTCTTTCAGCCAACGCCAGATTGCTGCCTCCCCTCCTTTCTCAGGGGTCCCCTCGGTGAAAGCTGGAGTGGAAGCCACTGTAGCAAGGGCCCTATCCATACCAGGCCCTGGTGGCCTTCCCAGAAGGCCTGCAGAGAGCAGAGAGCAGGAAGCATCCTCTCCTGGGCGAGGGGCAGCAGGAAAGGGGTCCAGCAACTCCCAGACCGTGCAGCACCAGCCCTGTGCACACTCGTTCTGAGGGAGGGAGGAGAATGCTGAACTCTATCTCGTAAGACTGAACCAAGTCTGAAGAAGCAAAACCAAGAGAGGCAAAGTTAGTGGAAGACTCCTTCAATTATTCTTTTAAAATATAATTTCATAGCTTTCAATCTGCTGTGAATGAGCCTCGGGTTCATCGTTTAGACCCAGACTTGAATTCAGTGTATACTGCTAAACAGCAGTGTTGGGTACAACAGTGCACAGATATTAGAAGGTGGAGAATTAACCCACGGCTTTCATGGCTGGCTACAGCGTCCTCCTTGATAGGACAGATGAGGAAAGAGTAGCTAGGAAGGAGAAGTCAGCTCTCCATCACCTGGTCTGTCGGCCTTAGAACATAGCTGCGTCCTCGAGGTTCAGCTAGCTCGCCAGGAGACAACGATGCTTACATCGTTGTCCTTTTAAAAACCGTGATAACATCCGTTACGTGTAAAAATGTGTGCTGATTATGCTATGAATGGAGTTTCTGGAAAATGTTTTTGTATCTTCTTGTAGGCATCCTGAACACTGTTTTCATTCCTTTAGAGATGGAGGGACTTGTGTGGTGCACTTTGGGACCCTAAGATTGTCAGTTTGTCCTTCCTGCCCAGGAGCGTCTGCAGAATCTTGCTTGGAGCCATTGCTGGCGGCTGGTTAATTGCCACTTTGTGCAGGTGCCATGAACTCTCAGGATAAGGCTTGAGATACAGTGGGGAACGCCAAAGCTCAGCACACATGCACACTCCACAAGTCGTGGGGCCCATTTGCACTGAGCAGCGCTGTGCTTGCGGGTGTGTACTCCCCCCCTCTCGGTGACCACCAGCCTCCTTGATTGATTGGCGATAGCGGCCAGATGAGGTGTGTGTGTCTGGGGAGGCACAAAGGCTGAGCCAAGCAGCACCTGCTGTCCTGTGATGTAGCCATTTGTCTTGAAAAGGCCAGTGAGAGAGATAGAGACCCGGATCCCTGAATCTTTGGAGAGCCCCAAATGGTAGGGGCACCCTGCTGGAACAAAGGGCCTTCTGACACTTGCGGGGGCCGCTTTTTGTGAAGTGAGTATCACATTCCAGCCACAGCATGACAGACGACCGCCAGGCCAGATGAGGAGGAGACACAATCTGCTGCACCTGATGCTCCCGTACCTGGATCGTGTGATGGGAGCAGACGCCCTGGCAGGGCGGACGCAGGTGTGAGGAAGCGGGCGGGCAAGCTCGGACAGAAGCGTCCAGGGGCTCCAGGGAGGCTCACTTTTCCAAGTTATTGATCTCACTCTTCGGCGACATGCATCGTGTCTGGGCAGTGCCTTGTTGAAGCTTTCCAGCAGAAGCTCGAGGGGGGAGGGGAGCTTTGACGTTGGAAACTGTAGACCGCTGTGAGATTCTCCCATTTCTTTTGAGGCTGTGCCATTGTCCTCGATGGAGGGACCTCGGTCCTAGTTTGGGTGTATAGGGACAGATCCTAAGAAAGACTCAGCTGGTGAGATAGTTACTCCTGGCCAATGTCACCATCTCAGAAGTCTGACTTTGCTGAGTAAGCTACCATGAGGGTATGGACTTTGGTGTCTCCCACTGGTTTGTTCAGATTTCCCAGTTTTACTTATATTGACTCATATGTGTCTGTATTTCGCTCTGTGTAATTTTATCACATGTATGTGTTCATGTGTCCACCATAATAGCCAAGGCACTGAGCAGTTCCTTTACCTTGGTGGTTCTCCTTTTCTTTATACTTTTTTTTTTTTGTATTTTTATTTGTATTTTATTCTTTTGATACAGGGTCTCACTACTCAGTATCAGTGATACTAGTGATCTGCCTGTTTCAGCCTCCCCAGTGGGTTACAGGAGTAGGCCACCTGGTTTAGGGGCCAACCCGGTGAATGGCACAGCATGCGGTACCAAGGATCAAACTCAGGACCTTGTGCTTGCCAGGCAGGCCCTTACACCACTGAGCTATCTCCCCGGCCCCCTTCTTTTTATTAGTAAAGTATTTTCCAGAATGATTTTAGTTTTATAAGAAAGTAAGAAATGGTGCAGATTTACCAAGTATCTCTCCCACCCATGGGATTTTCTTTATGATTAACAACTTACATACAGTAGACTTTGTCACACACACAGGAAACGATATTGTTTTTTGTTTTTTTTGTTTGTTTGTTTGTCTTTTTGAGACAGGGTCCCGCTATGCAGTTGAGGCCGGCCTTGAGCTCACTTTTGTAGCCCAGGTTGGTCTCGAACTCACACCAATCCTCCTGCCTCAGCCTCCCAAGTGCTGGGATTACAGGCGTGAGCCACCACTCCCGGCTAGGAAACGATATTGTTAAGTAACAAGTAACTGAGGTCATTGGAGAGTCAGATTTCTTTAGGGTACCTAATGTTCTTTTCTGTCCCAAATCCCATCTGGGACACTACATCATCTGTAGCAGCCATGCCTCCTTAAGCTTCCCTGGACTGTGACAATTTCTCCAGTTTTTGTTTCCCTTTTTTTTTTTTTTTTTTTTAAAAGAAATAATATAACTATTTCATGGGCTAGCCAGATAGCTCAGTGAATTAAAGTGCCTGTTTAGGCAGATCGAGGGACAGGGTTCGATCCCCAGCATGCTGTGCTGGCCCTGCTCCCCAGGGTGTGCTGAGCCAGGGAATGAGACGGGGTGGGTGGAGCGCACCTGTAATCCCAGCACTTGGGAGGCTGAAACCAGGAGAATCACAGTGAGTCTAATCTGTGTAGTGACACCTTATAGACCCGGTACGAACATACATAAATAAGAATATGATCATCATCATAATAATTTTCAAAGTAATAGTTTTATTTTATGTTATTTTTTATATGGAGCTGGTGATAGAATGTAGAATCTTTGTGCTGAACTAAATTCCCAGGCCAATGACAGATTTTATTTTCAGAGAGGGCCTCACGATGTCACTGCATTGCCCAAGCTGGGCCTGGACTTGTGAGTCTCCTGCCTCAGCCTCCCAGGCTCACCCTCGCGGGCTGTGGTGAGGTAGTTTTCATAGGACGCCACTCTGTTGGCATTTGTCTGATGTTTCTCTCTATGATCAGTCATGAATCAGTCACGAATGTTGGAGAAGGAGATCACAGAAGTAATGGCCGCATCGTGTCATGGACTGTCATCAGCGTGACTTGGGAGTGTGAGTGTTGGCCTTGACCACTTGGCCAGGCAGCTTCTGTCGGTCACTCCCCCTCCCCCTGTCCTATTTGAAGTCCCAAATAATATAAAAAGACAGAAATGGGAAAGAAAATGTATTCAAGTGAAGGAAGAAAAATTATCAGACTCGTTTTGTTTGCCAATCCCGTGAATTGCCTACATAGGAAATACCAAGGAATTATCAACCATGATAAACCTCTTTTACTGTTTCTGCTGCTATGCAGTTTCAAGGCATGCTCTACCTCTGAGTAATTATAGCAGGTTTTCAGGACAAAAGGTTGCTTTCCTTTCTATTAGCAATCAATAAATGAAATTTGAAATTAAAGATACAATAACATTTCCAGTAAGGACTAAAAGAATTAAATACAGTGGCCCCTCAGTTGAGGAAGTTAATTCTTTCCATAGTTCTGGTTGCAAGCTAAATTGGATGAGAGCTGAATCAAATTTTCCTAGGAGGACAATGTTGAATCTAGCCAATGAATTTGATTTGATTCTTGTCTTATTTGGGTTATAACCCAAATCATGTAAAGAATTAAGTTTGTCAAATGAGGTACCATTGTACTTAGCTATGAAGTATGTGACAAACTGTGTACA
This sequence comes from Myocastor coypus, assembly GCA_004027025.1. Lineage (NCBI taxonomy): Eukaryota > Metazoa > Chordata > Mammalia > Rodentia > Myocastoridae > Myocastor > Myocastor coypus. The sequence continues at coordinate 19,629 of PVJA010032302.1, read as the reverse complement.
AGACATATGTGAGAAAAAGCACTAAACTCTGATGAAAAAACATCAAAGAAATTCTGTCCTTGGTGGAATATTTCACATTCATGATTAGACAAGATACCAGTTTTTAAACCCCAGCAAGAAAGTTTGTGAATATTATCAAACTAATGCTAAGTTTACATTGGGAATTAAAAGAACTACTGTAACATATGAGATATTGAAAGAGAAGAAAAAAAATTGAGGAATTGGCACTGTTCTACTCTATACTTTAAGAATTACTATGAAGCTGCTATAAGCAGGATATATGATAGTATTGGTGGAAAACACAAACAGACCAGTAAGGTAGAACAGAGAGCCCAGAACTACACCTGCATACACATGGTCAACTAATAATGTAATTTCTAGGGTTAATTTCTTTCTCTCTCTCTTTCTTTCTTTCTTTCTTTCTTTCTTTCTTTCTTTCTTTCTTTCTTTCTTTCTTTTAACTTTTTGAGACAGGGTCTCGCTATGCAGTTCAGGCTGGCCTTGAGCTCACTTTTGTAGCCCAGGCTGGTCTCGAACCTGCACTGATCCTCCTGCCTCAGCCTCCCGAGTGCTGGGATGACAGTCATGTACCACCACATCTTTGATTTTTTGGAAGAGAGGATTACCATAGTTTGAATGGATGACAACCTGGCTTTTGAAGTGTGCGCTTGGGCCTCACTGCTGACCTTAAGCGAGGTACACGGCTTCTCCAGCCTTCTATCCCTGCCCTGCAGAGCACAAAAGGACACTACTCCATGAGCTCACTACAGAGTGGAGGAATCACTATCTGTCTACCCTGGTATCTCCTAGGGTAGTGATTCCTAAGATTCTGTAATTCATGCACCTGTCTGAGTTTTCCTAGGTTTGGTTCTCCTGGCCTTTTGTGTCTTTGGCCCAATGATGTGTCCCGCTCCTCTCCTTGCTCAGATGCTCTCTGTCCATGGGCCTGCTCTTTCTTCCCTTAGCTAAGCACAAGAGCCAATGGAAGTACTAGAGATACTCAGGACAACTAGGAAAAGAGACGCAGACCAGGATACATGGGGCTTCATTTACATGACTATCCTGAGTGCAGGGGCATGTTTGTATAAGAATTATTCAGAGTAGCAGGATACATGAGTGTCCCTCAGATGAGGAAGAGCGCAAAGGCTTCCAGGGCTGCCACACCAGATGGAAGACGGACCATGGGGTCAATATCTGAGGATTCACTATCCTATCTAGTTATAATTTGCATGCATTTTATGTCTTTCAGTTCACAGCGAAAAGTTTTATTCTAAAAGGCTTAAAATTAATTTGAACATACAAAATACGTGATAGTGCAATGAGTATAATTTTAGTACAAACTTAGAAAACCCTCATTAACTTTTATTAGCCTTTATCTTTGTGTTCAACTATAAAGCATCAAAGAGACATCCAGGATGTAGGCTGCAGTCAATTGCCCCTTATCTTATAAGCTGGGGGCTCCTTGTAACACTTCCGTCTTTGGGCTCACAGTGCCCAGTGTCTGGTTGGGCACAGTGCCGGGGTGTCTGTGGGTGCTGCTTTGGAGAAACCCTTCACCCTTGCGCCCATGCTGTTGCTCTATCCACTTTCCCCACTCAGCCCACGCTTCCCCTGTCCTCCCACTTCCGCACAGCACAGCTGTTCAGCCCAGGAAATCAATGCGGGACCTGGGACCGTTTCAGACAAGGGAAGTAATCCGATGAACCTCATTACACCCAGGACACTTGTTTTGTTGCCCTTGTTTCTGAACTTAATTTCACAGACAAAATCCTGGAGACTCAGCCTCGCCTGGAATAAGGAAGGAAATCAGTAGGCCTACTTTTCAAATAGCGCATTGTAAAAGATGGGTCCACGTTCACACCTCGCAGATTGAACATCTGCATTGTACTGATGTCCTCGAAACTTAGATAAACCTCTTGTCGCAAAATAATGACATAGATTCCTGTCCGTTCTCTCCTACTGAGTGCAGTTATAAATCCTAAACATAGTCAGAGGGAAACAGGTCAAGGTAATAAGAGACAATCTGGGGGAGCTGTGGGCTACGGGAAAAGTCGCCTGCAGGATGTTTTGAGTTTCCCAGGCCAACAGGCAATGACAGAACAGATGGGACAACAGAGGTATCGTCACGTGGAAAGGTGGCAGCCTCTAACCTAGCCAAAAGGAGGGAACATGCAGGTGCATGTGGGTGTTCCACCAGCATCCACCCCTGCTTCTGACAGGACAATCCCATGACAAGTGCCTGCGGGGGAGCCTCTGCGTCCCAGTGGCCCAAAACTCCCCTCCTCCCAGGAACACAGGAGATTGAGCTGGCATTGCCAGCCAGGGACCCCGTGACAGCAAGCTGGCTGCCTGTCCCATGCCTGTAACTCACCTCCTGCTACCAAGAGATGCCCAGAAGACCCAGACAAATACACTGAGCTGGTTTTTAAATAAACTTTATTTTTTTCACTGAAATTCTAGATTGGCAGTAAATTAAGCAGAAAGCGGAGACGTTTCCCATATACACAGGGTCTTCCCTTCCGCCCCCCATACACCCAGCCTCTTCTGCATCCACAGCCACCACCACTGTGGTACATTTGTTATGGTGGACAAACCCACATGGACACCTCACAAGCACCCAGCGTTGATGGCTCACACTGGAGCCCGTTCTTAGTGTTGTGTCTTCTGAATTTTGACAAATGCGCAATGATGCCGCCCCATCTTTACAGTATTGTATCAAATAGTTTCATTTCCTTAAAAATCCACTGGGCTGTTCCAGTTTATCCATGCGCCTGGATGAAAACCCCACTGAGGTACATCTTTTTGATAATTCCAGAATGTCACACAGTCACTGTCACACACTATGGGAGTTTTCTTCAGGCTTAGGCCTTTTGCTTATTAATGTGCATTTGAGATTCCTCCATATCTCTGCATAGCTTTACAGCTCATTTATTCTGAGCATGTAGAAACGCTTCTCTGTCTGCATACGACAGAGTTTATTCCACTATTGAATGGTATCTTATAACTGCTAGGTTTGATAACTGTGAATAAAGCTGCTATAAACATCCATGTTGGAGCTTTAGTGTGAACAGCTGTAAACACTTTAAGGTAAATAGCACGGAGCCTTATTGGTGAACCATCTGGCGACACGACACGGTGCTTCATTTTGTAAGAAAGTGTCACTGCTGCAGAGTTGCTGCAGTTCAACTGCTGTCTGTTCCCACCAGTTATGACAAAATAGCAATAAAACGGTTTCAAAGCAGGTTAGTAGGGCAGTTACAGTAATTGATACATTGTATATGGTTGTCTTCCTATCAATTATTCAGAAGATAAGATGCAGACATGGTATCTTATCCAAGCAATATTAGCAGAAACCTTTCTTCTCAATGAACTAAGAGGAAGTGGTGTATATCTATCCCAACTATCTTGTACACACACACACATACACACACACACACACTCTACATTTTTAAAATTAATTTGTTTATTTATTTTTAAAATTTAACAATGGTTATATTACATATTTTCATCATCGGATCAGCTTAGATTAATAGATACAGGTATATAAGATTGATCAAACAATTAAATATTAACACTTTCAATAGACATTACTTTGGTTTTTTTTTTAACAGTTGACACTCTGCATATTGTCCTCACAATAGTTATACAGAGCACAGGGTGTGGGCATGACACACTTTCCAATTGATATTGGTAAGGAAAGAAAAAAAATGTAGAGTTCTTATATTAGGGAGACTATATGATATTTACACACGTAGGTCTGGTTTAACACTCTTTACATTTAAAAAAATCTATCTATCTATGTATCTATGTATCTATGTATGTATCTATCTATCTATATCTATCTATGTATCTGTGTATCTATCTACCTATGTATCTATCTGCTATCTATCTATGTAATATCTATCTATCTATCTATATCAATCTATCGATCTATCGATCTATCAATCTATCTATCTATCTATCTATCTCTGTCTGTCTGTCTATCCATCTATCCTTTTTCCCCTGCCAGCTCAGCCCACCCTGAGGGCATGCGGTGCCCTGCAGCTGCCTAAGTTTGCCTACGCAGGTGCTTCAGACCGCTGAGCTCTCTCACCAGCCCCATTACATCTCTTTGCTTTACTCTGTATCTTGCTGTGAGGTGCACTATTGAACATCTCTGTGTGTGCTCACCTCGTCGTCTGGAAATCCTTCTCAGTGAAGTACTGGTGCGGGTATTTTGCCTAGCTTTAGCCAAATTTTTTTTTTTTTTTTTTCTGCTGAACTTTATTGTTGCGTTGTATCTTTGGCTAATGGCATTTCAGCAGATGTATGTTTCACTACATTTTTTCCCCCAGTCCGTGGGTCTTTTTCCATATTTGCATCTTTCGTAGAACATGAGTTTTTATTTTTAGTGAAGTAGAGCTTATCAATTATTTCTCCCATGGATTTTATGTGCTGTGTCATATCTAAAAAGTTACTCATGCTTCACGTTTGCTAGGCTTATGATCCATCGAGGGATTACTTGTGTGATGAATGTGAGGTTTACTATGTCTGATTGTTTTCATTTTTGTGCTTAAATGCACAGCTTTCCTGCGCCATTTGTGGATTTGTTGAAAAGATAATCTCTGTTTCTTTCTTTTGCCGTTGTGAATTTGTCAGCAGTATCCCCAGTTCTCTCTTGCTTTACTCCTTAACTCCTTACCACTATCCCACTGCCTTAATGGCTTTTTCTTGACAGTAAGTATTAAAGTCAACTAGTGATGATCCTTAAATTTTGTTTTATCCTTCAGTGTTAGGCTGGATATTCAGGGTCTTTTGCCTTTCCATAAAAAGTTCAGAATCAGTTTGATGACAATTTATAAAAAAATTATTAGAATTTCATTGTGGTTGTGCTGGACACAACAGTTTTCAAACCCTAAAGGAAAAGAATTGTTACTCACAAATTTTATTACTAACAAAACTATCCTGCAAGACTGCAATAGGAATAAAAATACATTTGAAAACATATGAAATTAGAGGAGCATACTACCAGAGCCTTGTCCCGTGCGTCCCCGTAATTGGAAATTACTGGTTTTCTCAATGGAAAGAAAACGAGGAAGAAGGAATTTGGGGCTATCAGAGGGAAGGTAGAGCATCATGAGGGGAAAATGCATGTAAACAAAGCAGGCCTTCATATTCCTTTTAAGGTTTCAAAATTATTTTTTTGATGATTGGAGCCAAACCTTATCACTGACTGCATGATACGATTTTAAATTTATGTATAGGAAATTTAAATTTGTATCGCCCATGGGTAACAATAAATGGAACTAAAATGAACTCAATTTTCTATGTATCAGTGAAGCAGTAACAGGATGACACTTGGACATTCCAGAACCATTGCAAAGGCTATATAAAGAGATATTTTAAAAATACTATGGGGCCCGGAGGGATGGCTCAGTGATCTAAAGCGCCTGCTTGGGAAAGCTTGGGCGGCTTCAGGGACCGCGGTTCGATCCCCGGCACCACATGCTGCGCCAGCCCTGCCCTCAGGGTGGGCTGAGCCGGCCATGAAAATGAGTGAATAAACAAAGGTTCTGAAACAAGAAAAAAATAAGTAAATAAAATAAAAAATTATTTAAAAAAAATAAAAAAATAAAAATACTGTGACACTATGATTACATGCGAATAGCTTTCTAAAAAGTAGCTCATTGAAAGATAGCAAAAGAGGGAGGGAGGAGTGGAGACAGAGAGAGGGGGGAAGAGAGAGAGAACAAAGAGAAAACAAAATAGAAAGCATCAGCCTTAAATTCTAATATATCAATAGCTATTTCATAGTTGGCTGATCTAAATGTATTATTTCAGCAGCAGAATTTGTTTGGCAGGTTGAAACATGTTGTATACAGAAACTCACTTCAAATAAAAATATTAGAAGATTGAAAGCAAAATGGTATAGACAATATATCAAGCAAATATTGAGAAAAATAAAACAGCTACTAATTTTAGCCAAAGTGGACTTCAGAGCCACGCGAATGACCAGCCGCTGTGAGTCGCATTGTCCTCGTGGCAGGGTTGCCCCCAAGAAGTCCTCGCAATTGAAGGGGTGAGCTCATCCGATGCATAACAGAGACGCAAACACTGATGCAACGCAACGGAGAGGCAGCCAAGTCTGCGGTTACCGCTGGAGATTTCGGCACCCTTTGCTCAACACTGGAAAGATGACATGCGAAATCAGGAAGTAGATAGAAGAATACGAGCAACGAAACAAAACCAGACCCACTCACCAGGTCCTAAGGAACCGTAAGTGCTCCATAAATGAGCAGAGGGCACGCTCTGCGTAGCTTTTCGGGCACCCACAGCACCATTAGCAATGCAGGCATGAAGAATTATTTAAAAGCCTGAGCTGATGTGTTGTGTGTAATAACCATGGGGATCCAAAAACAAATAAGGCGCAGAAAGGTAAGGAACTGTCAGAAACCAGAAAACTTAAGCAACGCATTTCTAAATAATTCATAACAAAAGGGGTCTGAAAGCAAGCACATTATGCTAATTTTTAGGACACAGCTAAACAACAGCAGGGGGAAAATTTATAGCACTCACTGCTTACATTAAAAAGTAGAAAATTCTTAATAATCTGAACCTCACCTCAACAAATTAGAAGAAGGGAAGGTAAAACAGACTTGCAGAAGGCAGAAAGAGGCGTGCTAGAGCAGAAGCTAGAAGCGGGTAGGCTTGAAATACAGAAACAGTGGAGGAAATCCAGCACACCACCAACATCTAGTTCTTTGAAACAATCAGCGAATTTGGCAAGTTGTTTGCAAAACTGACCAAACAAAATAGGAGCCCTAAATTACCAATAATGATAGTTATTCCTGAAAATGAATTAAAGATTACACTACAGATCCTATTACCATAAAGGAATAAAGGGACTATTGTCTAGAACTGGATACACTTGAACCTGATGATCTAGAACTACATCAATTCCTTGGAAAATAAAAACCAAACTGCTACAGTCAACCAGAAATAGGTACTTTGACTAGTTTGATGACTACCTAGGAAATTAAGTGTGCAATAAAAATCTTCTAAATGAAAGACATCTCCAGGCCAAATTGAGTTTTTAGAATCTTATTTATTTATTTATTTATTTGGTACAGAGTCTTGCTGTGTAGCTTGGACTAGTGGTGAGCCTCCTGTCTCAGCCTCTCCACTGCTGGGATTACAGCTGTGCATCACTGTGTTTGGTTTCGGTGGAGGTTCAGTTCCAGTGTCCAACTGGTTTAATGAGTGCCTGTCTTTACTCTTCTCTCGTTACTGGGACAAATACCCCACACTCAAGATGAAGGAAGAAAGGTTTATTAGCTCACAGTTCGTGGAGGTTTCAGTCCACATTCGGCTGGCCCAAGGCTGAGTAGAACAGGGCAGAGAGCATCCAGTTCATGGTAGGAGAACAGCCACAAAAATGGTGGCAGAGGCAGCCAACCAAACAAGGCAACAGAGAGCAACAGCTCCAGTCTGTCTCTCTGTCTCTCTTTATGTTCCTATCAGGCTCTCTGCCTTAGGATATCTGCCCTAGACCACACCCATAGTCTCAGCCCTACTCAGACCAATAATCCCATCAGTACTAAAACACATAATCCCAGTGACTCATGAGTCAAGTCTCAATCTATAGAAGTCCCTGCCCAGTGACTACATGAGGCTTTGGGGGGACAACTAGACACAAACCATAACAGTGCTGTACCAAAATTCGACCAAAAACGTAGTCAACATCAATTGCACATGCTGTTTTTTTTGAAAATGAAAGAATGAACTTTTCCCAATTTTTTATGTACTTAATATTGCCTTGATACCAAAAAAAAAAAGAAAGAAAAAAAGATACTCTATTGAGTTTCGGGGGACCTACTAATACCTTGCAGATTAAGGATTTAAATCTTTGACCTCTGCTTAGCAATGAGCAGCAATGATTTTCCATTAATGAAGAATGAGGGCATTTTCTTTCTTGGTTCCTTTTTAAAAAAACTTTTCCCCTAAATATTTGCCCACCTGTACATATGAATATGAATTCACTGCTTAATAACAGTTCTTTCTCTTCTTAAATCGTTTTTCATACTTATTTGTTAAAGAGAGTGGATAATTGGTCACCCTTTTTTTTTTAAGTGCCAGGAATCGAACTCAAGACCTGACCCTTGCCGAGGAAGCACTTGTGTCCCTGAGCTACCTCCTCACCCCCTCACTGCCTATTAAGCTTGGGCAGCACCATTTATTCTTCAAAATGTCTGTGCCCTCAGCTGTAGATGTGGCTAATTCTGTTGTTTATCTGCTAAGATGGGCGTGAGAATTAAATCCCCCAAATTATGAAAAAACAGCCATTGCTTACCACCATCCTTGTCACCATTCCTATTTTGATAAGTGCACTAAGTTGACTTTCTCAGCAGTTACTCTGTGTGTCCTGGTGGATTTGTCTAATCAGTTTCACTTGTTGGGTAGGTATGATTTGGTGGTAAAGAAGAAGTTTCAGGTTAGAAAAACGGCAGCAGCTTAAAGAATCCACCCAGGGCTTTGGGGATGCCTGAGTTAGCAAGGCTTGTGCATGTGTCTTCCCACAACTGGACGGGAACAGATTCTTCTACAAGGTATTTCCTTGGAACTTGGCTTTTATATATTTTACTAGCCTGGAGCTGGTGTGGTATGGGAAAAAGAAAATGGGAAGGAGGAGGAGCAAGCAGAGGAGGCAAAGGCGAAGGAAGTGGGAGGCAGCGCTATACATAAATCCTTAAGGGAGTTCACACAATTTGGGATAAAGTCCAGACACCAGATAAAGCTGGAGAAACCTAAAATACAAATCAGAGCTTCAATTCTAGCCATGAAAGCATGAGACAAGCAAAGGGCATTTGTGGATTGTGGCAAAATGAACCATTGCTGCTGGATGGCACCAGTTTGGCTCCAGGGAGACTGTGGACCAGTACGTGGGTCTGTCTTGTCCTTGGATGCCTTAGCCTTCCTTGGCATTTGTCGTAATGTCTTTTGATCCATTATTCATTGAGACAAATTTCTGAGGTTTCACTGGGCTGCATTATTTTAATTCATTCATTGTATTAGATGGGATACTTCATCATTTCGGTCTCAGAAAGGCAGAAAATGTCACTGCAGAAGTTTCTAGTCTTACAAAGATACATTTCTGTCTTTAGGAGATGGCACAGATGCTGCTGTCTGGATTAAACAGCTCTGCAGGTCTGGGAGACCGATTTGCTCTTCCGAGCCTCAGAGTTCCCCTGCGGAATGGGGATGGTGGGTGGCTGTTGTGTCTGCACCCCAAGTCTTGCGTTGTTGTTCAGAGGTTAACAAATAAGATCGGCTTGATAAAATGCTTTGCAAATTATTTGGCAATTTACTGTGTTGTCCTGGCCATTAGATGTAGACAAGGTTGAAAGTCTTGCTATTTGTTTCCAATTTTGCTAACATTTTGCTAATCATCATAGAGTATGCTTCTCTTGAGGAAACCTGAAACCATTTTTCTTCTCTATATATTTACTGATAAACTCATTTAAAAAATCAAGCAGAGCATTAGGTGTTCATATATATATATATATATATATATATATAGTTTGTTTGTTTCAGATATTATTTTGTGCTCTAGCTTTACATGCTTGGAGTATTTTTTTACACTTACATCCCCCCCCAAAGATATTTCAATTTTATTGAAGTCTTCTAGGTCCATATGTATGTATATCATGTGCATACACACAGGCACTGTAAAATTTTGTAACATGATTCAAGACTAGACCCTGCCAGGTGTGTATTTTCTTAACACAATGAGTTGACACTGTGGCAATACAGAGACAGAATTTTAGAGACAAATGACTTTGAAAGACATGATTTTCCTTTTATTCAAGGCATGCTGAACATTGTCATTAGATGAAGGATAAATGGAAATGGATTATGGGACTGGGTTAAAGTCTGGCTAGGAGAAGAGCTCATTTGGCTATATTAACTGAGGTTTAATGAGTCTCTTATCCAAAACACACACACACACACACACACACACACACACACACACACACTTCATCATTCTAACCAAGTCGTATGCTCCATCTTTTCAATCTAACAGTGCACCCCCATATTTCTTACTTAGCACCATGCCAGCAATGGCACATGAGGCCCCTTCCACAGATGGACTCCTCATAACAATGTTGGATCAAGACCCAGCAAATGATTATTTGCTCACAGATGAAGAAGTGAAGTTTGGCTCTGCTTCCTATATTTTAATCAATAAGGGGAGAAATATCAAAGATTATGTTGACACATGATGTCACTGTTTTGTACGTAGCTTTTCTATTAAAATTAATTGATAACTTCAAATGTAGAGTACTAACCACACTCAAAATTCAATCAAATTCTGTGTCACCAAATAGATATAATATGTGTATTTATTATTTTATCAGTTAGTAAAATTGAAGAGAAACAAAATGAGAAAGACGGGTTTATTCTAAGCTTGAGTCTAACAATGATATTGAGTTGGAAGAATCATGTCCAAGAGTTGCCTTCCAGGCACGCTAGCTGGGGGCTCGAGCAAGCCCCCCACTCTGTAAGTTTCAGATAGCAGCTAAAGGCAGGCACAGGACTGCTGGAAGGAACGAAGAGGCTATGGCTGTTGTTATTATTGGTGTCATTGGGAAATGTGCAGAAAGCAGTTCTTTTTCCAGGGATTTGTACTAAAGCACTAATTGTTGGCAAAACAAAACAAGCAAAAGAAGCAGTATTTCATGTTTTTCCTTTGTTGGTGTTATTGACCACGATGCCGTCACATTTCTTATCTAATTTACGGGTGTTTTTAGCCGATATTATTCCAGCTTTGGTAGATTAGCAATTTTCATTTTAGTTATAAAAGGCATCTTTTGTAACGTGCAGGGCTTAACCATCCATTTAATTACTGTCTTATTGGAGGTAGAAAACCTGCCCAGGGAACAGTACAGTGTGTTAGTCAAGCAGTTTAGAGACTGGCCTTCCGCCGCATTACTCTGGAATCATTTCATATTTTTTTTTTTTTTTGAGGAGTCAGCCCAGCTCGGAGCTAGTTTATTTATTTATTTATTTTTTTCAATTCTTTTATAATCATTTTATATTTTCTCAAGACACATAATCCTTCTACTTGATAGACTCCTAAGCAGAGAAACTGCTTCCTACCCAGGGCACTTTGCTGGCCCTTTTGTGGAGGCATGGCTTATGGCCAGGAGAGATGGCCATCCTTTCTCCACAAATATTCCCAGGTGGAAACTAAAAGATTGGTTTGCATTTGAGGGAGATGTATCAGGTCCACCAAGAGGTTAGGGACAGGGCAAGGTGACAACTTAAAATCTCTCACTTTTATGAAGGGATACAGATTCTCATGGAGCCTGGCAATGCATGTCCATCCTGAAGCAATTTAAATTCTGCTCTTTGTAGAAAAGAGGAAAAATGATCAGAGCCACAAAAATGTGATTGTCATCATCGATAGAAATGCGTCCTTATTTTTTCTATCTGTTTGAAAAGTAAAGACTGCTGTGTGTTCTTCATTCACACTCAGCATCCCAGGCTTCAGGAACGAGTTTCTTTTTACCATAGAGAAATTTTACTAGTCAGCCGTTAGCTTTAAAGAGTTAAAGAAGCTTGAGTTGTTGATGGAGAATACTAGACCTCCCTCAGAGAGTCCCTGAGCGAATGAATGAATGAATGAATGAATGAATGAAGATGAACAGCCTACACCTGCAACCATGTGTGGCACATATTGAAAGCTGATGTATATTTGTTCTGTAAATATATTTAGTATTTACTGAGTACTGAGGCATCAACCACTGGGCCGGATACTCCAGGCACAGTGTTGAAGAAGAGTTGGGCCCTGTGGAGAGACTTTGAGGAAATTCAGTTCATGTCAGGGCAGCAGATGCTGGAGCCATTGCACCCCCTTTGTCTTCAGAGGTCCATAGGTGGATTCGAACATGTGACTCCTGCAGTGTGCTTGGTGGTTGAAATGCTGACTGATGTTTTGAGAGTTTACCATCTTGGAAACCCTGATCACATAGCCAGTAAGAGAAAGAGTGGCCCACACCCATACGTCGCCCTCCTCTGACACTTTCTAGGAGCACTTGTGCCCAGAAAATGAGTGGCTTCCTCAGACTCGGTGACCTGACCTATCTCCTCTTCTGTCTCCTGGTTGCTTTCCTTGCTGGGATGAGGAAGCCCGTGGAAGAGCAGAAGCCACCCTGGTACCACGAGATAAGGATCAATATCTAACAGTAATGGACCAAAGATGGAAAAACAGCCATTTAGGGATGCTATTATGGGGCCAGCTCTGGACAGTGGAAATCTTGGCATTTTTGTGTGATGAATAAATTCATATAAATTTAAATAAATTCACCTTTTCCTGGGTGTTCTGCTCCTTGCAGCCAAACACATGCCTTATGAGTCAAAGGCCCTGCGCAGCCGGATGCCTACCTTCCCCTCCCCCACTCCTTCTGCACTCTGCTCTGCAGTGTGGGGCTGTACAGACAGCACTCCCAGTGCTGATGGAGTGAGTCAGGAGAACCCTGGCTGACGGTGCCAGGGCCTGTGCCAACCAAGCTGACCTTTGTCCTGCAGCTGCCTGGGTCCTGTCTCTAGGTCTTTCAATGCTTTTGTGTCTATGTAGACCACTGCCATCAGTTCTGTCCCAGCCCAGCCCTGCTACCACTTCCTGGCCCAGCCAACATCTCTCCCTCCAGCATTAGTGTCACTGGCCAGCGAAGCCACACACGAACTTCTGAAGCCCAGTGAGGAGCCTTTGGTTCATGGGCTCACAACACTCAACAGGATTGTATCCAAGTAATTATTCGTGTCATTATGACAGTGACTTTTCTCATTCGAGTTGATTGTAAGAGTTCAGGTCCAAGTGCCTCTGGGCCTTGTGCTTGTGTTGGCACTTGATAAAGAGTGTGGCCAGTGATTCAAGCTCTGTAAATACCTGGTGAAGGAAAAATCCCAGAGAGGTGGGCTACCTCCTTCATAATGTGCTTGGTTACGTACTCAAGACTGTAGGAACATTTGGTAGAATTAATAGCAACGATGCCACCACGACACATTAAGCTCGCAGAACCTTTAGGTTGTTCAGCGGGAGTGACTGCCGTCCCCCCAAAGCTTCTGGCCACTGGTATGTGCACAGCCAGCGAGGGTGGCTCTGGGCAACGGAAGAGGATCACCAGGCAGGGCAAGGGTCACAATGCAGACTGCCACTTTCCGGAGAGCTGGGCTCTATTCTCACGAGCTGCCACTCCCGCCCAGCCCCTCTCCTCCTTGCTTCCTTTCTCAAGGTCATTGACAGATGACCCCGTCACAGGCTGGGGGACGACTTGTCTGCTGGATGGCCCGGAATGGAGAGTCCCAGCTCTGCTCAAAGCTCACGGACATGATTTACCACCACAGCACTGTTTGTTTGAGTCTTTGGGGGAAAATAGGATACGATGTGACATAAAGAAACATTATTTCCCGAAGGTGGATCCCATTTCTTTAACCATTTATAAGTCTCCAAGAATAAAATATGACTATTTTGGGATCGGCATTGTATTTCAATGACTTTTCCAGCTGTTGCTCCTATATGTACGTTCTGGAACATTCTTTCGGCCAGCTGTCAGCCTACTGCTTACTCACGGCAGTGTGACACGGCCAGCAGCGAGCTGTTTCGGCTCTGTGGCCTGCATGCGGTGACATACTCACACGCTGGGCAAGTGTCAGACTCGCTGGACCTGGGTGAGGAAGTGTCACGGAGCTCTGTTCCCTGTTGACTGATTACATTCGGGTCTGCAAAGCCGGGCAGTATGGTGACTCCAGGCTGGGTGCTGAAGTGTCCAAAGCTGCTGGCAGGTGCTCTGACTCCCGAGTAATGTGCTGTTCATTTGGCATCTCAGGGGCACCGTGGTGAGCTCCTCCAGGCTGTGTCCCTGCAGGGTGACTCACTCGTGTCCATGCCACTACAGCTGGCCCTTGGCAAGAGAAGGAGATCCTGGCCTCTAAGCCAAAGAGAGAGCGCACCGTGGAGACAAAAGCACATGTGCGCTTTTTCGGTTTTTGCTAGATTACGTGTTCTGTTTTTAAAATTAGAGGATAGAAATAGCGTTGAGCATCATGAGGTCCGCAGATTCAATGTTTAATGTATTTTCTGCTCTAAATTGTATTGGAAACTGGGGCATGAAATTTGCATATCTTGTCTTACAGTAATCCCTGTAGCCCCCTAACCAAATCCTTTTTTGCGTACATACTTACCCACCACCCGTTCCAGGTCCTTATGAACCTGCAAGTGTGACTGCTTCCTGCTTCGACCTTGTGTCTTCTCTCTGTGGGCAGTGACATGCCAGATTCTTCATCCTTTCCAGTCTCGCCAGCTTTGGCTCTCTGGGCCCTGCTGAGGGAGGGTGTGGCGAGCCAGACTCTGCTCTGGACGCTCCCAGCACTGTGGTGTGTACAGCGTTTTTGTCCTGAGTCTCCAGAGCTTCTCTAATTCCTTCATTCTTACAGAGCAGCCACTGTCCAGTGGTTTTGCCTCTGGGCCAGAGCCACAGCCCTGACGTCAGGGATTCATTACACGCTGCGACAGAGAAGAGAATTCAACCATGCACAGGCCAGGGCTTCTAGGCAGATGGCAGGAGCAGCTGACTGCGAAGCTCCAGCCCAGAGCAGGTGGTGGGTCCTCCGGCAGCACCAAATCCCCATGGCGGGCAGCTCTGTGGGAGCAGGGCTGGGGACTGAGGGACAAGCCAGACGATGGCCTGGGAGCTGAGGGAGGATCCCACTTCCCAGGGGAGCCCAGCCAGGGCGAGGCCTGCCAGAGAGCGCGGTGGTGAGTCAGCCTCCAAGCTGACCATGACCCCGTGCAAGAGAAGAGAAGGGATAGTCAGGGACTGGCAGGTGGGCAGGGCAGCGGGCAGGGCCTGCAGACACACAGCAGGTGGCAGAGCAGACGGAGCTGTGCAGATAGACAAGTAGCAGGTGGGTGGGGCAGCAGCCAAGCAGACTGAGTGGGGACAAGGGCAGAAGGCAGGGACGTGGGGCCCAGAGAGGCAGGACGGAGCCTTGTGACCCTGTCCCGCTGCACGTGCTATCTGTAGCAGGTGGTGTCCAGAGGGGCCAAAGTGCAGTCTGTCCTTTCAGGTTATTGATCTGTTTTGAAAAGAAATGGCTTAGGATGACTGGAACTATATTCGCTCAAAATGAGCTGTTTCAGATGGCTTTCTCTTCCAGCATGACTAGGGGGCCGTTCCCTAAATGTCAGAGAGAGGCAGAGGAAGTCAAGGCCCTGCTAAGAATCACAACAGTGATTTAGGAAAGAACGGGCCCTGGGCCCAAGGCACCCAAGCATTCTGAGCGACTAGAATGTTTCTCTCAGTGCTAAAAGAGCTGATGCAGGTAAGAAACAAACAGTACCATGTGGTGGGGAGATCAGGGAGTAGCCATCAGAGGCCGGGAGGGATCCTGGATGCGCTCGCTTCACGCTGGCCAGGTGGTCACCTGCATGGTGCTGAGATGACATTGGCAGGTGAGCAACCCGAAGGTGAGGCTCCACCTGAGGTAGGAGGGCGGCGCTATTCTCAAAAAAGCCCGGTTGGGAGGGTGGGGTGTGGACTTGGGAGCCACGCAGCCTGAGGTGTGCTTCCCTCCACTTGAAAAATCCTTGGACAAGATTAAGGAGCCTGCAAGCAGGCGCCGGGGCGGGAGGTTCCATCCCCGGGTCTGCTGTGCTGTCACCACCCTCTGGGGTGTGCTGAGATGGTCACTAAGACTGGGTGTGGTGGCACGCGCCTGTAGTCCCAGTCTTGGGAGGCTGTGAACAGGTGAATCACTATAAGTCCGATCTAGTAGTGAGACCCTGAACACCCTGTAGTCTCTTCTCTAAAAAATACAAATAATCAATCCATCAATCAATAAAACAAAGAAAGGAATCCTTGGCCACCACCAGGCTCACGCTTGGTAGAAAGTACCAAACAGAAGCAACGCCATGTGTCGTCAGCCTTGGCTTCCTCATTCACGCTCACAGTCCACCTTCATGAGGACCCTGTGATAGAAGCAGCACTGGTCTCAGAGGCACTGCAGTTTTGGCTCGCAGATGACAAACGCTCTGTGCTGGTGTGACAGGAGAGGGTGGGCCCTGGGGAGAGGAGACAGCAGAGCAGAGAGCTGTTGCTGGGGTCGTGGAGGAGCAGGACTGACAGGCCTGCGCCAGAGCTGCGTAGGGCATTACCAAGAGTCTGCGTTCTCAACGTCCTACCTACACCTACGGAGTCCCACCAAGCCCAAGCAACCTTGCGTTTGTCTTCATTGACCCATGTCAAAATGGAAACCTGCGTGGCCATGTGCAGGGAAGCACAAGTATTCAACATCAGGCCTTGTCATCCAAAGCACTGGACGCACTCTGGTTTGCAGCGGAAAGCCGGCACCTTCTGGAAGAAGTAAATTATCTGAACAGAGCATCCTGTAGCTGGGATGTCAGATCTAGCAGCAGCCAACGGGAGACAAGAAGGAAGCATGGAGCTTGGGTACAGAACCCCCGGGCCCAGGGGGGGGTGGGGGGTGGGAGCGGGGTGGGGGCAGGGGTCGGCGTTTGTCAGATGACATCTGGGTGACCACTTCCTGGGGCTTCACAGCTTGTGTCCATCTTGGCCCATGTTTCCATTTTTAATGAATCATAGGCATTCTTCCGCCACAATACAATCTTAGAGGTCATTTTCCTCTTTAGCCAGTATTCTTTTAATATCTTTTCCATCCCCTCTTTGGTTAGTCAAGGAACGCCCAGCAGGCCAATACCCCTGACCACCTAGATGCAGGCCTGGAGACAGCGCTTAACTTCCAGAAATGGGCCCAGAGGGTGGTTTCCATGAGCACACTGCCTTGGTGGGTGACCCTGAGCCAGTCATCCCACGTGCCCTGCAGGCCAGTCTCATAGAAGTTGAGCCCCATTGTCCAAAACAAAACTCTCAACGGAAGTAGGACCCATCTCTACCAAGCATGGTGTGACAGTACCAGTAGCAGAGCTGCGCTGGAATTTCTACTTGGACATGGGCCTTATATTTGGACTTCTGATTGGCACTGGGCACTAACCATGGTCAGTGTCTGTTCCCAAAGTGGGACAGCCTTCATTTATGCCATGCCCTGAGAAAACCTGGTAAAGCACAGCAGAAACCAAACTTGCTCCTACCAGGTGGAGCTGGGTCCCGGACACAAGGTAGCCAACCTGGAAAGCCATCATCGGTCACTGAAGGATCGGGCTGGACAGCTGGTCTCTCCCAGCAACTATGACATGGCCATTTCAGAAATGGGAAAAGCAAAGAGCATGTGAAGGACCAGAATCGGAGAGCAAAATAGGAAGACAACGCAGAGGAGCAGGTGATCTTGATCTTCCTCTACATTTTTCTTTGGCTACCGCCTGCAGTTCTTGTGGCGGATAAGCTTATGTAGCCAGTGCTGTTAAGCTACTTTGCATAATTTATTTTGCACAGGAATGCATGTGAAATCCACTGTGACAAAGGCAGGTGAACACGTTAAAGATCCGTATGAAAATGGAAATGTGTCATTCTGTTGTCTCTGATGATGAAAAGTGAGCGTGTCGCCTCCCCTACGGCACTTGTGTCACTAGGAAATGTGCCAAGACCTTCGCCGTCTCGGGTGTGGGATACCTCCATGCCTTTCTGAGCCTACTCGATGAGGACAGCGCTCTTCCCTGGGGCAGGGATGCAAGCAGAGGCCCTCAAAACACGGTGCTGTTGCTGCTTGGCCTTTTGGCTTGGCTCAAGTTCACAGCACGGTGCTTTGCAGGGTGCAGCAGGATTACCAGCAGCTGAAGTCGGTCTCACGCCCAGCATTGCCTTCAGACGCACCGGGCCCAGGCCTCAGCGTGGGTCAGGCAGGAGCCTGCGTGTTTGGCAAGTCGGTGAGGGGATACGGATACGTAAGGGAAAATGAGGAGATGATGGAAACCAAGGGTCGAAAGGGGCCGTAACCACGGGTGGGGAGATCATGGTTTTGTCAGAAGGAAAGGCACGTACAGGCTGGAGCGCTGTCCCAGCAGCGCCTATTTTGGAAACAAAAGGGGCCCAGTGAAATTCCATGCATTTTATGGAGAAAGGGAACTAAGGTGTCTTGGTAAAATTTCAGCTCTGCCCTGAGCCCAGAATCCATAGGTTACCCAGCCACACATCTGCCTCCCCAGGGGCACCAGTGAGAAGTGATGTGAGCGCCTATCTCTCAGACCTGTCACCTGGAAACTCTGGACTGTAGCTCTGTCCCCCAAGGCCTACAGATCCGGAGCAATCTTCTCTTCTAACTTGCTCCCTGTTTAGATGAAGGTGTCCACAGTCACAGCCAAAACTGTAAAGAAGGGAATCCTGCTCTATTCTGCTCCTGCCTGGTGTTTTTTTTTTTTTTTTTTTTAAATCTCTCACCGTATGACTTGATAATGACTTCATCTAGCTTGATTTCCAGAGTTTAAATGTAGATAGTGTAGTGATGCTTCTTACGTACTGTTCATGCATGGCTTCATTTTCTGGTCCTGCTTTCTAGGAAGAGCAGAGCATCATTACAGACAGGGTTCCGTGGAGCGGAGAGAGAAGGAAGGGAAGGGAATGTGCAGTGTGAAGAGTGGGAAACAGCACAGATACAGATGGAGAGAAAGAGGAATGTAAATGAGCGGGTCAACTGAAAGGCAAACAAGAACTCTACGAAGAGAAATGTCACCGTGCAGCACGATCTTAAAATTATGAGTACTTTTAAAAACATTAATTTGGAAGTAATGTTAGATTTATGGAAAGAGTACAAAGAAGATATAGAGAGATCCCATACATCTGTTCTCTACATTTCTTCATATTAGTGATTATCTTTATCAAAACCGAGAAGTTAACGTGGGCATTATACCATTAAGTAAACCGCGAGCTGTGTTCAGAGTCCCCTGGTCCTTTAAATAGTACTTTTCTTTTGTCTTGGCGCAATGTTGAGTTCCTTGACAGGCTTTAAATATGATTACCCAGAATGCTTTGCTGAGGATAAATGGGGTCATGGGTGAACGGAAGCGGATTCTAGGCATCGTGTTGGCCAAGTGGGCTGGGACCAAAATCCAACCAATGAAGATAGGTGGGTGGTGAAGTAGTGTAGGTTTTTTTTTTTTTTTATAGTACCAGGGATAGAACTCAGGACCTTGTATTCGCCAGGCAAGCACTCATTCCATTGAGCTATCTCCCCAGCCCAGTGGTGAAGTAGTGAAGGTGCAGAAAATAGAAGGATGCAGGATAAATTCTGAAGACAAAAACAGGATCAAGGAAAGAAACGTTAGACAGGGTCGTGGTTGACCCAACAGGGTGTGACTGGAGTACCCACCCAGGAAGCTGTACTGGCTGAGTTGAGGTTGACTCTGGAGGCAGGTTCTTGGCATGCTGGAGGCTCAGAATGTGCTATCCTTGAATGCTCCAGCCTAGTGCTGGTGGCCAGAACACAGGTGCTGAGGTGAGTCCTGTCCAAGGTGGTTGTTCATCTTACAGAGACCCACACACATCACGGCTGGCCCTTGATGTTCACATGCTTTCCTTTTTCCTTTCTGCCCCTCCTCCCTCCCTCCCTCCTCCCTCCCTCCCTTCCTCCTCCCTCCCTCCCTCCCTCCCTTCCTTCCTCCTTTTCTTTTCTTCCTTT
>PVJA010032301.1:0-24231 GCA_004027025.1 Myocastor coypus | reverse complement strand
AAAAAAAAAAAAAAAAAAAAAAAAAAAAAAAAAAAACAGAAACACTAAATCCACTGGAAAAAGAAACTATGTAGAAATCTTGCAGATATAGGTGTAGGAAAGCACTTCATGAACAAATCCAGACTACACAGGAAACACTACTATTAAAAATCTTTAACACAGCAAAGGAAGTCACCAACAGAGTAAAAAGAAAACCCACAGAATGTGAAAAATATTATAATCAGCTGCCCTTCAAATAAGGGACTTATATCTAAAACACATAAAGAATTGAAAAAAATCAAACCCTCAAATTCAAAGACCCAAAACAAAAGCAAGCATATATGTGAGTTGAATATACAACTCAGATGAAGAAATGACAAATACGCCGGGCGCGGTGGCGCACGCCTGTAATCACATCACTCGGGAGGCTGAGGCAGGAGGATCGACGCGAGTTTGAGACCAGCCTGGGCTACAAAAGTGGGCTCAAGGCCAACCTGAACTGCATAGCGAGACCCTGTTCAAAAAGGCAAAAAAATGAGAAATAAATATATGAAAAAAATGTTTAAATTCATTTATCATTCAAGAGACGCAAATTCAAACAACACTGACATTTCATTCTACCCCAGGGAAAATAGCTATTACTGAGAAATCAACCAATAACAAATGCTGGAGGGGTTATGGGGAAAAAAAATCCTTCTTCACTGTTATTAGGAGTGCAGACTGGTGCAACCACTATGGAAATCAGTATGGAAATTCCTCAAAAAAGTAGGGTTAGAGGTCCCATTTGAACCAGTCATCTCCATTCTGGGTTTCTTTCCAGGAGGATTAAAAACATCATAACATAGTAATAGATGAGTACCCACATTTACAGCAACATAATTTGTAATAGATAAACCCTGGAAGCAACCCAAATGCCCATCAACTGAGGAATGAATAAAAAGATGTGGCATTTTCATACAACAGAGTATTACTCAGCTACAAAAAAAGATATACTCGAGGCTTTAATATGGAAATCGATGCAACTCAAAGCTATATTCCCAAGTGAAACAAATCATGTTTACAACTTGCATTTTCTCCCTACAGAAGCCGAAAGAGTAATAAAGTCCAAAATATACAATAGATGCTGGGAAATGGGAAGACACTATTCAAATGGAAAGGCCAAAAGGGAAAAGAATCTATCTATCTATCTATCTATCTATCTATCTATCTAGTTAACATAGTTATGCCACTAATTTCTCTTAGCTCATTGAAAAGGTTTGTGTTTATGCTGTTTGATCAACTTTTCATTCTTATATGTTGTATTCTGAACAACTACTTTAAAGATAATAGTAAGGGATAGCGCGATAGCTCAGTGGTCTATGTCACCTTGGCAAGCACGAGGACCTGAGTTCAGTCCCCTCGACCACATGTTGTGCCTGCCGCACAACCCCAGGAGCACTGTGCCAGCTACCAGAACCTTCTGTGGTGATGTATTTCTGTAATCCCAGTGCTGGCGAAGCTAAAACAGAAAATCACTACAAGTCCAACCTATGTGATGAGACCCTGTATAAAATAAGTAGAAGATTAAAAATTTAAGAAATAAAGAGTTATTATTATATTAAAGTTATGCTGAACTTTACTGAACGATTGAAAAGGAAGTTATCCTGACTTGCTACATAACTGAAAATACACATATGCATTTCCATCCTTAAAATAGTCATCAGGTTGAAGTATTCAGTCTGCACGTTTGCCAGTTGTTTAGCACTTGCCAAATACTGACGCAGGTGAGGGGCAAGATGAATAGCGCCTCATACCCCAAAGGAAGGAAAGTCCAACAGACGAGTATGTGAATTATGCATGTGCACAACCAGAAATGACTTTGGTTGACGAAGGTAAATCACAAAAATGAAGGGGCAGGGAGAGTTTATGGCTGATCAATTTTCAATTACAGTTTGGGAAGTCCTCCCCAGTGAAGTTGCACAGGAGCCTAACAGAGCTGGAAAAGGTGCCAAAATGGTGATCAGACGTTCCTGGCAAATTGGTAGTGACGGATACAAACAAAATTAAAGCCTATGATGTAATCTCTAATCAGTCAGAGAAGGAAAGTTAGGTCTTGAGGATCTAGATGATGACTGTGAAGATGATTATCCAGTGAGGCAGTGACAGGCAGGCAGTTGGGTTTGGACCAAGCCACCCTCCCTCTGTATTCTACTTTAATCTCTCTATCTCTGTCTCTGAGTCTCTCTCTCTGTGTCTCGGTCTGTCTGTCTGTCTGTCTGTCTCTCTCTCTCTCTCTCTCTCTCTCTCTCTCTCTCTCTCTCTCTCTCAGAGAGTACATAACTGAGAGACAATAAAATATGGCCAATTTTTCAAATACACATATTAAAACTAGGAAAAAACAATATTCTGTACAGTGGAGACCAAATTTGACATAGTAAACTTGGCCTGTGCCTCCTTGCCACTGAAATTTCTTCCCTGACCAGACCCTGGACCAGCAGGCACATAGGTAGGAACTCTCAGCCTGTGACCCCTGTACCACTGGAACTTCTTCTCTGTCAAGACCCCAGCCCCATAATCTGCTGTGGAACCCTGCAGCAAAATTCCCTACAGAGAGGCTGCGGGTCATAACCTCCAGCTAAGACAGGAGCTGAACATTTGGCCAGAGGAGCACAGTGGGTCCAATTCCCCAGGCCGCAACAGAAAGAAGCTCAGTACAGCAGCCAGACCCAGCCAGGCACATGTGAACAAGACCAAACTTGGTAGACCCAGACCCAAATTTCACTAGGTGCTAATGGCATAACTTCACCAAAGTTCTACACAAAAGTTCAGAACACAGTGCTACACAAAATGACAAAGAGAAGGAGGAAGATAAAATCTCAGGCCCTAAGCCTACCCAGAAAATTCAGGAGATACTAGCATAGAAGAAAATGGGGATTGCAGAGCTGAAATCTCTGAATTTATAGCATGTGAAGTAGAAAAAATGAATGCAGAAATGTAGAGGACCTGAAATCAGAAATAACTTCTGAAGTAAAAAAAGACATCTCTGAGTTAATATTATCTGAAGTAAAACAACAACTGCAGAAAGGCATACAGTAAATCAGATCAGAAATAATCTCTGAAGTAGAAAAAGAAAGGATAACTATAATGAAAGAACAAATACAAGAAGACACTGATAAAAAATTAGAGAATGGAAAAATGATGGAATTCTTTGCGAGCAATATAGAGAAGAAATAGATCACATAAAGTAGTTTCAAAGAGAAATACAGGAAAATAAAATCTCAATCGCAAGCTAGCAACACCGTATGAATGAAAGTGAAGACAGAGGTTCAGATCTTGAAAACATAATTACAGATAGTGGAAAGGTAAGAAAAGATTTATTAAAAACAACTAGGATGCAAGAAAGAATAGCTCAACATCTGCAAGATGATACAAAGACGAACCATGTGACACCACCAATGAGAAAGGAGACAGTACAAATGATATAGAAAGATTATGGGCAGAAGTCATAGCAGCAACTTCCCAAATATGAGAAAAAAATCTGGGGTTCAGTAACTGAAGCATACAGAACTCCAAGTAATACCAACCCAACTAAAAAACACACTCAGACATATAATAGTCAAGGTCCCAGAAATCAAACAGAAGATAATATACTAAATGCTGCTAGAGAAAAGAAACAGATCACATTTAAAGGAAAACCCATCAGAAAGTGCATCAAGTCCTCCATGAAAACAAAATTCCAGCCCAGAATGCTATACCCTGCAAAACTCTCATTCAAGTACAAGGGAGAAGTGAAATACTTCCATGACAAAAACAACTAAAGAATTTTATGATGTCAAAGCCAACCCTACACAGACTACTAAAAAATCCCTTTGGAGAGGGATCAAAATGACTCAAACTCCACAAATAAGAACAGAAAGAACACATCAAATAGGGCAACCAACTAAACACAGAGAAAAAGGGGTAATTAATAATAGGTAAAAAGCATGTCAATCATAAGTCAATACATTTCAATTATAACCATCAATATAAATGGATGTAAATTTAATTCTCCAAATAAAAGAAATAGACTGGCGCAGTAGATTAGGAAGCAAAATCCAACAATATGCTGTATACAAGAAACACACTTAACTCCTAAAGAAATTCATAGTTTGAAAGTCAAAGGATGGAAAACAATACTGCATGCCCCAGCACCTCAGACAAAACAAGGGTAGGAATCTTTTTCATAGATAGCCTGAAATTCAAACTTCAATTGATCTAAGGTGATAAAGAAAGCCACTACACATTAGTTAGGGGAAAAATTCAAGAGGAAGAAGTAACAGTCATAAATATGTGCGCACCCAACAAGGGAGCACCCAGCTACATAAGACAAATCTTGATGGACATGAAAAATCTAATACCCAGTACCACAGTCTTAACAGGAGACCTTAACACCACTTTAGTCTAAAAAGACAGGTCAAGCAGACAAAAAATTAGCAAAGAAGTAACAGATCTGAACCAGAATTTTGAACAAATGGACTTAGTGGACTTATACAGTGTTCCAACCAAGCACTTCTAAAAACACCTTTTTTCAGATGACATGGGACATTTTCTAAAACAGACCACATACTAGTCCACAGGTTATGCTTAAGTATAAGCAAGGAAACAGAAATTATCCCATGTATATTATCTTACAACAGGCCAAATGAAACAGGAAATAAATGACAAGAAAACCCAAAAGCCCCAGAAATACATGGAAATTAAAGAGCATCCTCCTCAGCAACCAGTGGGTTACAGATGAAATTAAACAATATTTGCAATTTAGTGAAAATTGAAAAAAACCTGCCAGAATTTATGGGATGCAATGAAATCAGTTCTTAGAGGGAAATTTACAGCTATGAACTCACATATTAAGAAAATAGAACGTGAACAAATACATACTCTAATGCTGCACTTAAATCATTTAGAAAAGGAAGAGCAAACCAAACCCAAAGTACAAAGATGGGAGGAAATTATAAAGATTAGAACAGTAATTAATTCAATAGAGACAAAGAAAACAACACAAAGAATTAAAGAATGAAAAACCTGGTTCTTTGAAAGATTAAATGAAACTGATATCCCTCCTAGCTAAACTTATCAAAAAGGGGAAAGATAGGAGTCAAATTTAAGCATAGGGAATGAAAAGGTTGAAATTATCACAGACCCAGTGGTAATTTAGAGGATCAGTAAGAGCTACTTTGAGAATCTTTACTCTCACAGAGTTGACTACAGATAAAATGGACAGAATCCTCGACAGTTATACATTACCAAAATTTAATCAAGAAAATATACGAACTCTCAATAACCCAATAATAGCCAATGAAATACAAAATGTAATTTAAAAAAACCCTACCAACAAAGAAAAGTCCAAGTCTTGATGAATTCACAACTGAATTCTATAAAAAGTTCAAAGAAAAATTAATCCCAATACTCCTCAAACTTTTTAATGAAATTGAAAAGGAAGCAATTCTCCCAAAATAATTACTGGAGGCAAGTATTATACTGATACCAAAACTAGATAAAGATCCAACTAAAAAAGAGAACTGCAGGCCAATCTCTCTCATGAACGTAGATGCAAACATGGTCAATAAAATCCTAGCAAATAGAATACAGCAAATCATTGAGAAGATTATACATCACAATGATGTAGGATTCATGCCAGGAATGCAAGAATGATTCAATGTATGTATATCTATAAATATAATACACTATATCAATAGGGTGAAGTCCAAAAAGCCATATGATCATCTCAATTGATGCAGAAAAGGGCTCTGATACAGGCCAACACTCATTCATGTTCAAGGTACTATGGAAAATTGGAATAGATGGTCTCTACCTCAATCTGATAAAAGCCATCTATGCCAATCCAGTGGCTAACATAATTCTTTTTTTTCCTGGAACTGGGTATTGAACTCAGGTTGTTGCACTTGCCAGCTTATCCTACTAAGCTATTTCCCCATCCCTAACATTTTACACAGAAAAGGCTTCTTTTGACTAAGTCCAACATTCATCTATGTTCACAGTTCTATGGAATACTGGAATAGATAGCATCTACCTCAACTTAATAAAAGCCACCTGTGACAATCCAATGGCTAACACAATTCTAAATGGGGAAAAACTGAAGTCTTTTACTCTTAGATCTGATACAAGACAAGGATGTCCTCTTACTACCACTCCTATTCAATATAGTTCTGGAATCATTAGCTAGAGACTTTAGAAAAGACATAGAAATAAAAGGACAGGAATAGGTAAAGAAGAGGTTAAACTATCATTATTTGCAGATGACATGACAGTTTATTTGGAAGACCCAAAAACTCTACCAAGAATCTACTAGACTTAATATGCAAATTACGATACAAAATCAATACCCAAAAGTCAATAAGAGTCCTCTACACAGATAACTAACACACTAAGAGAGAAATTAGAGAAACAATACCTTTTACAATAGCACTGTAGAAAATGAATTACCTAGGAATTAATGTAACTAAAGAAGTAACGATCTATTCAGTGAAAACTACAGTACTCTGACAAAAGAGATCATAGAGGATTTCAGAAAATGGAAAAATATTCCCAGCTCTTGGATAGAAAGAAGCAGTATTGTGAAGATAGCAAAACTACCAAAATTGTTATCTAGATTTAATGCAGTCCTTATCGAAATACCATCAACATACCCCACAGACCTGGAGAAATCATTTCTAAAATTTGTTTGGAACTAGAAAAGATGTAGAATAGAAAAGACAATCCTGGGCAACAAAGATAAGACAGGAGGCATTACAATTCCTGACTTAAAATTATACTACAAAGCCACAGTGATAAAATGAGAATTCTAAAAAATCGACTTGAGGATCAATGGGATAGATTTAAAAAATGTAGAAGTAAATATAAACACACTCAGCCACCTTATCTTTGACAGAGAGGCCAAACATGTATACTGGAAGAAAGATACCTTCTTTAACAAATGGTATTGAAAAAAACCTGGCTTTCTACATATCAAAAACTAAAACTTGACCAGGTCTATCACTATGCACTAAGCTAAAGTCAAGATGGATTAAAGATTTAAATATTAAAACAAATATACTAAATCTCCTGGAGGAGAACGTTAGGAGAAAATTTTGAAGACATCAAAACAGGCAAACAGTTCATGGACAAAAGTCAAACTGCATGTTTAACACTTGAAAGAATCAATAACTGGGACCTCCTCCAGCTGAGTTTTTGCATGTCAAAAGAAATTACCATCAGAGTGAAAAGACAAGCCACAAATTTCAAGAAAACTGTAACTAATAAGTATTCAGACAAAGGTTGTCTATTTAGAATTTATAAAGA
Source organism: Myocastor coypus (assembly GCA_004027025.1). NCBI lineage: Eukaryota > Metazoa > Chordata > Mammalia > Rodentia > Myocastoridae > Myocastor > Myocastor coypus. The sequence continues at coordinate 16,935 of PVJA010032301.1, read as the reverse complement.
ATTAAAACATTAGAATCCCAAAATTCAAAGACCCAATCTAGAACTGGCCATCTGAGTTGAACACACACTTCTGAGAGGAAGAAATATTAAAAGCTTATAAATACATGAAGAAATGTTACACATCACTAGCCATCCATGAAATGCAAGTTAAAACAACACTTAGATACCATCTCACCACAGAAAGAATGGCTATCATAAACAAATCAACCAACAACAAAACTTGGAGAGGCTGTGGAGAAAAAGGAAGACTTCTCTGTTGGTAAAAATGAAGACTGGTGCAATCATTATGAAAAGCAGTGTGGAGACTCCTTAAAAAACTAGGACTGGAAATCCCATCAGTCTAGCTATCCCCCTACTGGGAATTTCCTAGAAAAATTGAAAACATCATATTATAGTGATGCTTGTGCTTCTATGTTTATAGCAGCACAATTTGTGATAGCCAAATCTTGAAAACAATCAAAATGCCCGTCAGCTGAAGAATGGTTGAAAAATATGTGGTGTTTTTATACAATGGATTCTTACTCAGCTATGAAATACGATAAACTTGAAGCCTTCATATATAAGTGGATGTATCTTGAACATATATTCATAAGTGAAATAAACCAGACATACATATGTAAATATCATATAATCTCTCTAGTAGAAAACCTCAAAAGGAGAAATAAAAATGGAAAGGCATAACACAGATAAATGGAAATCAAGAACTTAAGGTTTAAACAGTGAAGAGACAGCAAGCAGAAAACTTAGGAAACATGGCAGGGGCAAAACCACGCACTTGTATACACAGGATGAATCAGACAATGGTCCTAAAAGTCTCCAACTTGTTTTTAACATGGAGGATAGCAATGTGTAATACTAAAACCATTTGCTTCTTTGTTTGTTTGTTTTGTTTTGTTTTTATGGCTGGCTCAGCCTGCCCTCGGGCTGGGCCTGGTACAGCATGTGGTGTGGGGGATCGAACTGCAGTCCCTGGGGTTGCCTAAGCTTTCCTAAACAGATGCTGTAGACCATTGAACCATCTTGCCAGCCCCTAAAACCATGCTTGAAATGCCTTTCATTCTCGTGTTTTAGATGTGAGTTGCTTCTAAAGTCATTTCAATTATTGCTATACTCTCTCTTGAGTGAATGCTTGTTTAAAAGAAAAAAAAAAAAAAAAAAGGTAATAAAAGAGAATAAGAGACAAGGAAAAATGCCATAGGATTGACCTGCTAGAATTTTATATATGGTTAGATTTCTAAATTTCTGTCTAAAAATGTGGAGCTTTTTTTTTTTTTTAAATCACATTCTACAAGCATTTATTAGAATGTCAATGATTGATGGAAAATACCAGTTCCATGTTAACTCGAAGGCATTTAATATTCAGAAACACAATGATGTTAAGCCAAAATACTTATATTATAGAATAATAATATCACTAAGCTGCTCTTCTAGAGGGTTAACAACTTAAGCTTACAGACTAAAAATATTAAAGAAAAAGAAGAGCTATAAGGATACAAAATATTTTAGCCATAGTCCTTCAAGCTCAGTGAGGACTCAGGACATAAGAGAACCTGTACTGTAACATCCCGTAACTCAGTGGTGTTCCAAATTTTCTGTTCAAGAATGTTTTGAGGCCACAGAAGAATGGGATCGATGATGTATAGTGTGCCTAGGGAGAATCACCTAGAGAGAAAATATTTTCTCAATCTTTCACAGAGAGCAAACTGGTCAAGCAATGGTTGTAACTCATCCAGATGGCTGACACTGACGAAAGTTCTAAAAAGTGCTGTAAATGGTTTCAAGGTAAATCTTGAGGGGATCTGGCTAACCTTGTCACATACAGAAGTTACATGTTTTGCTATATAGGTCTTGCTTTAACTTCGCCTTAATCATCCAGCAGAAAAGTTTAACCATAAAAAGTAAAGGTAGATAAGTATGCTGAGTTGTAAGAGGCTCAGGTCAACAGCCTCTGACATTGCCAGTTCTGCTGATAACCCACTACTATTATGGAATATTGGACTATTCATTTAACTACTTTCTCTTCATTCAATGAGAAGAAATATTTGTACCAATAGTGTTTAGAAAAGTTATCATGTCTGCATCTTGTACTCTGAACAACTACTATGAAGACAACAATATGCATTTGATTAATTATTGTGGCTGTCCTACTAAAAATAAATACATAAATAAATCAAAACTGCAGTAGTGACATTGCTAGAGGACCTCCAAATTGTGGAAAAAAATCACAAATTCCATGTATGATTAAAAATGCCTATTTTCATAGCTTTAAATTTTTTTAAAGAATAAAAATAGTAAAAAAAAATTAGAAACAGTACAAAATTTCATTAAACAAAGTAATAGGAATTAAACAATAATTGCTCTATTACATGATATCATCTTCAAATTAGTTATTTAGGTTACTGGATATAAACCAGAAAAAAATGGTTTTAAAAAAAAGACAACAAAAAGACAGCTATAAAATATCAAAAAGAAAAAAGTATGAAAACATTTTAAGAATTAACTCTTTTTTCAGTAGACCAGCAGAAAGGTTTAAACCCTAAATATGATGTTTCTTGCAATTATGTAATGTAATTTAATAAAATACTATTTTAATAAAGTCCTAGAAAGTGCAAAGCTTTTGGTTTGCATCTTAATGATCTTAGGGTTTTAACAACAATAGAAAAGAGAAAGTATAGGCAATGTAAATGCCAATATTGTATATTGAATATAAGGAAGAAAATTAGTATTTATTCAATCTCTTAAATATACGTCGCATAGGAATTTTACAAGTTGATAACTTTATCTTCTATAATCAGCATATCATTCCTTATATTGTCCACGAAAACAAAAAAATATATTATTAAGTTTAATTAAACCTAACAAAATATGTCTTGCATATACTTTTGAACATTACTGGCTATTATCAAAATGAAATCACTATTGTAAGTGCATACATTACTATGAGTAAGTAGCTACTTTAAGTTGAAAATATGTAACATGTACTTGCCCAACTCATAATTTTATTTTCAATTTAGGTTGCTTAAAATCATGTTTTAGTGAAGCAAACACATCTAACAATTTTTATGAAATCCAATTGTTGGTTAACACATATAAAGAGAAAACAATAAATACGTATAGATGTTTTACCTTTATGGAAAATTGCAGAATACTTATTTTAGGTTGAAATATACCAAATTTAAGCTTAATATGTAAATAATATAAGTTATGTGATTGATGAGGTCTTAGCCTATTTATTTTGTAAGTATATTCCCTCCACTCCATGCAAACCATAAATTTGTGACAGTACAGGGAACTCAGGAACTTGAGCTTGCCAGGAAGGGACTTGTTTCACTGAGCTATATTCCTGGCCTAAGAATACACTTAAATAGCCCATTGTTATTCTTCCTTATTATGTAATTAATTCCAAAAAATGGTAAATTTACAGATTTTCTAATACTCCTTGTTTTAAAATGTGATTTTCTTACAAAATGGAAATTACTTTAAACCATCTAAAATACGTGCTTCTAAGTAAATTGTAATATGGCAACTAATAGCTTAAGTGCTAACTGGTAGCTACTATAGGCAGATTCAGCATGTGCACTGTACCTTATGTCGCAGTCTTGTAAGAGGTTGGTAGAATTTAAGGCCATATGCTGCTTCTTTCATTGGCCTTCCTTCTGACTCCAGAAGAATGAATCCAAGAACCAAAATGGCTGACAAACTCTGAAACATCTTTATTGATTTTCACCTGTCAAATTAAAATGACAAGTAATCAGAGAAAATGCATCATATATTGAAGAAATATATTAAAATAAAATCATACATAAATCTCTATAGAACTAATTAAAATTCTGCTGGTACTTGCAGCTGAATATATGATAGGTAATTAACTCCAAATAAAGGATAGGCTCACAAAAGCTACTGCTTTGTGCGGTTGAATGTGGTTTCTGCCTCATTCAGGAAAGGGGTGCAAGCCACTGTTCAAGAGGGATCCACAATGATGACTGCAGACCCAAGTTGTTCAAGCTTCTCTTGATGGCAGATTGGCACAGGGTGGTGTTCTGCAAGGCGTTTGTAGGTTGCTGTGGTAGCCACAACTCCCCAGAGGTCTTTAGGATGGGGGGTTGTGGCCAGAAGCAGCAAACTCTGGTGGGAAGGCTAGAAGGGTGGGATGTAGCCTATCAGGTCTCTCCAAAAGTCTTCAGGGTGAGCAGGGGTGGCTGAACTCAGAAAACTCAATAGAATTTTTAATCTGTTGCAGGTATGCTTGCATCTGTTTAGTGACATCTAGTTTTTTCCTAGTTTGAGCAGTTCTGATTTTTCTAAGCACCTCTGTTTATATCTCTGCCTGCTTTAGATTCCCTTTTTTCATTATTTCCATCATCTCTTTTGTTACCTGTGTAATTATTCTTGCTTTGGAGATTTATTCATCTGCTTTCCTGCTTGTACAACTACCCCTTCCTAAAATTCAGCTGAGAGATTTCTGATTACTTCTTCCCCAGTGCCCTCTTGGCTTGTTTTTTGGTAAATTGGATGTTTTGAATTGCATCTTGCTTTTCTATTTTCTTATTTTCAATTCATTTTCTACATTAAGGCCTATCAGCTGCTTATGGTAGGTCATTTATTACTAATATCAAGACTTCTTTAACTAATGTCTACTTTGTAAAGCTTTCTTCTAGAGGTATCCGAGTCTTGGTTTTTGAGTGTGTTCCATGATCCATGCTAGGGATGAAATACTTGATACTGTATGGCCCATCCCCACTTCTTTGGTACAGGGCTTAAGGATTGTTCATGGGCCCCAGATAAGCTAGTATGAGCACTTAAGGAGGATCCGTTGGTTGCAATAGCTGTATCATCGAGGCTGAATTAGCAAAGCATTACTAATTACAGCATCAAACACAAAACTGGAAAATGATAAGTTATAATAACTAATACTTCATCATATTTAACCCTAGATACAAGATTTATGGTTATATAGCAAGATGAAACAAATTAGAACATTATATACAGTAAATATACAGTTGACACAGCAATTTGACTCCCTTTCAATCATGAAGCAGTATTTAGTGCTAGTAGGACAAATTTAAACTATAGATACATAAATGTAAATGGCATGTTTGCGATAGCTTAAAGAAACATGAAAAAGGAGGTAGATTATAAAAAATAAAGCAAGAGTAAATGTAAATAATGTGTAAAAATTGATGCAGAAGATCCTGGTAAGTAGTAAAAGAGAAATTAGTGATATGCGATAACAGTAACAGAGACCACCATCTAGGAAAGGATAAATAAGGAGTGGAGATTAAACTAGACAAAGACAAAATAATGTATCTTAAGGAAATAAGTGAAAAGAATGGAGAAAGAAAATAAAATAGCTTATTTAAACAAATAAAACAATGTTAAAGAGGGAAAAACAAAGCTGGGAGATAGCTCAGTGGTCTAAGTGTCTGCCTGTAAAGCACAAGGACATGCTGTGCTGGCCCCAGAATCCTGGGCCACCGTGCTGGCCACTGAAACAAAGCATTGTGGCACATGCCTGTAATCTCAGTGCTAGGGAGGCTGAGACAGGAGATCATTATGGGTCCAAGCTGTGTAGCCAGACGCTGTACCAAATAAATAAATAAATAAGAAACAAAAAGGGCAGAATAACAAAATGGGTAGTAAAACTCCAACCTCAAGTGAAAAATTTAAAAATGTACAAATGATGAAGAAAAAAGGAGGGGAAGGTTCCTATATACTTGCAGAAGTATTCTCTTCCCAGACTTGCATTTTTTAATCTCATAAGCCACATTCATCTTTGCCCCTCTTTCCAGTGTGAGTTTGCACGAAAGTTACTCAGTTCAAGAGAGCCTCTCTCTTTAGTCCCATTTGCGACAGCTGTTCAAGCTGCGAAACTGCACCAGGGAAACTGAGGCTTCTGTTATGAGCTCTTACTGGTTGAAAACTGAAGCTAGTGGCCAGATGTATATCCCTGTGTCTGTGGGAATCTCCTGCTATCATTCAGAGGCTTCTCAAGGCTTTTAGATCTGGCTGTCAGTCCTGTAAATGCTCCAAGGAGAAACACATCTGCCCAAGACTAGTATGTGCAGAATTCTGCATGCCAAGTGAGGGAGCAGAGTGCTGGGGCGTGTCTCACAGGTGTACAGAGTGCCAAGTGGAACTATCAGTCATTAACCTTTGCTGTTTGTCTGGTATACGACTAGCCTATTGTGTGAAGCACTGTGTCTAGGCCTCTGGCTGAACTGCAGTGGAGCCTGTGCTGTGCCCAGGGAGCTTGGAACTAACTCCCTGTGTAAATTCACTTGGCCAGAGACGGGATTGCATGGCAGGAAGACTTTGGCAGGCCTAGAATCAGAGGGCGGTGAAAGCTGAGTGTAGCCCGGGGAAACTCCAGGGTGCTGAGTATGGACTTAAACCAGATCAGTGTTAGCTCTGTGAGCCATATGAAAGCCCCAGTGGCCTGACTATGGATTGTTTGGGTCCAATACTGAGCTTGTTTTTCACAGAGTCTAATGATAAATTGGCAGGTGTGGTGAGGGAGGACATTCTTGGACATTCATGCTGGGTGTGCGCATGCCCAAAATGCTGCCAGATGCAGCCTCATGTTTGGAGAGGGAATGACGTGGCAAAGGGACCATGTACCCACTGTACCCTGGACTGCCTGCTGCACTGTTGGGATCCCCTGCCACTTGGGACTTCCCAAAGTGGCACTTCCCATGCAGGGCCAGGCTGAGGCACCGTGGTCAATTTGGTTTCACTGCATCAGTTCTTAAGCTCATGCCTATGTCTTGGTTGATCTACAAGACTCTTCTTTTAAGTTGAACTTTTGCATTAGGATGTATATCCATTCTCTTACAATTACCTGCATTATTAGTTTATTTTCTTTGAGTCTCTCATTCCTCTATTCAGCCATTTGCTATACTTACAACTGTCCTTCATTTTCTTCTAGCTTTAAACATGGTGTAATCACCCACATTTGAAGATAACTTCTCCTTTTAAGTTCTGAATTTTCTAACACTCATATATATCATTCCACTAATCTCTTTATTGTAGTCCACTTCAGTCATGCTTCTGCCTCCTTGATACCATTTGGGGGCCTTTAACCCTAGCATAGACATCCAGAACCATTCATGCAAAAACCCAGGGAATGTACTAATCCCTTTCTATTTATAATGAAGCATTAACTGTTCCTTTCAATGAACCAGTAGAAATTAGTAGTACAATTATTTTGGATGTGTATATATTTCTTCCTTCTTTTCTCCCTTTTCTGTCCCAGTTGTTCTTTCCATTTGAGCACATTTCTTCCCTTTCATTATATCTATTTTAGCTTTTGCATCTTACTTACTCTTCCTAATATAAGGTTTACACAGGTGAATCTGACTTATTTCACTTACAATTATGGTCTCTAGCTGTACCCATTTATCTATAAAAGCCTTGAGTTCCACTTTCTTCATAGCTGCGTAAGAGCACCACTCCAACATCAAGGGAGTAATGGCGAGCCTCAGGAAGCTGCATGTCAGGGAAGAAGCCCTGTCACCCTTCTGTCACCTTGGGACTCTCAGCCTGGAGAAATCCTAGGCTCGGCCCATCCTCCTATTCTGCAGGACCAGGAGCCAGCCTGTGAAGCACGAGGGACTTGGCTACCAGCTTGTGCAGGGAAAGCCAGCATAAACCTACTCCAACAGAGGAAACACTTTGAATACAAACTCCTACTTTATGATGGGTTCCTCTATTTAACTATAAACTTTGCTCCTATAGTATACAGTATAAAATCAATAGTTATCACGGTTTTCAGTTTCTAAATTGTGCTTCTTACTAATCATACCGCTGTAGCAAGGATCTGTTGTAATCAGTTATTTTCCCTTATGTAACAATGTTAGGAGGCCTAACTCCCTTCTTACATGTGTTTGCCCTTCCTTTCTTCATTTAGTGTCTGTGATACTTTCCTTTTCTATTTCTGTAGATTTCATGAAAACTGCTTCTCGGTTCTTTTCCAGGTCCTCCCTCCTCATTTATTTTGGCAGTGAATATTATTATTTATGAAATCTCTCTGCCAACCACAAGGATCCAGACTGTGTTTACTCAGTCTAGGTGATAGGAATGTAATCTATGGTTTTACCTGTATGTAGTCTTTCCTGTATTATCTTTGGATCATTATTCTTGGTTTATTTAATAGTTTAACATTCACATATGAGAAACAACTCTTCACAGTATACACACCCACACAGAAAGCCCTTCCAATTTTTTTTTCTTTTACTTGCCCAAGATATAAATACAAGAGGTATCACTGACCTTTGCTCTCCTTTACCCTTTATACTAAGCCAGCCACTAAGTCCTGTTAGATGCACCCTCAAAATGCATTTTCCCAAAATTTAATTCCTCTCAAATCTGTTGTGTCCTCACTATACCTAAGCAATAGTTCTCGGTAGCCTCCTCCTCATCGCTGGGACAAAAGACCTGATAACCAAAATTAAGGAAGGAAAGATTTATTTAGCTCAGTGTATGGAGGTTTCAGGCTGCAATCAGCTGGCTCCAAAGAAGAGTAGCCCGTGGCACAGGAAACTTCATGGTGCCACAAACAGCAAAAGCAAAGGAACAAGCAGTGGCTGTGGCAGCTGGCAAGCCTCGCTGCCTGCCTCGTACCGTGTCCAGGGCAGGTGTAGCACCCACACCCATAACCTGAGCACTGGATCATGAATTAATGACAAACTCTACAAGCCTGCCCCAGTAACTGAATGAGGCTTTGGAAGGACAAGTAGACAGAAACCCTAACAATTAGCGTGCCGCTTTCAATCTCAGCTACCACATATGGTCCTTCACAGTTGTACGCAATCATAAATCCACTCTTCCGATATTAACATTAATGATGAGCACATCAATGTACACATTCTCCTGTATCCTTAAGATTAAATAAACTGACTCCTCCATGTATAAGTTCCCAAGACTCCAGGCTCTATGTGTTTCTCTCACAGTAGATTATATATCTGTCTTCTCCACACTTCGAGAATATAGAAATTTGGTTATTTTTATTTATCTTTCATTGTTTCAGCATTGTATATTTTTAGTCTCGTGCCTATTAGACACTTAGCAAACAAATGAATAAATGAATGTCATCTTGATTTCCAGGGCCACTTGTATCCTTGCAGTGGTATCATGCACAATGCAATTTCTAGGTACGTTATTGGTACAAAGCATATGAGGACCAACAAAGTTAAATATTTTCATTTGCAATCCATCTGTCTTCTGTCTTCACGTGTTATCAAATCTTTCTCTCAGAGGTAAATATCCGTTCATAATCAACTGAATGAAATATTTTAAATGCAAGACAGAGCACAACAATAAAGCAGAAATAGTTCAAGCAAAGAGATGGTAGGGCTTCATAAGGTTTTGAATACAATGTTTCTCTTAGCAACCAAAGCAGGAAAAAAAAAAAAAAAAAAAAAAAAAACTGAAAAGACCCTGGCTCAGCTTGACCGGGTCACAGATGAGGTCACACAGGTCATTTAGGGTTTTTCTGTGTCCTTCTTCTGTCTCCCTTATATCCTCTCTTGCTTTTTTTTTTTCTTTTTTCCTTGTATGGGAGAATGCACATACACACATACATTTCAAACAGCTACAAATACTTCATCCACCATAAAATATTAAGAAAATTATTAACTACTAAATTTGAATATGTACCAAAGTAATCTGTGTTGAATGAGCTTCCAGACACTAATAAGCAGAATGAAATTGTCCTGTAATATTTACTGTGTTCAAAGGTAGTAAGCTAGAGATATCTGCCTGAAATTGTACTTCAAGTTTATTTTTTAAAATGTCACCATGCATATAACAATATTTCCTTGCAGAAATCTTACCACCGTCACCTCATGGAATTATAATGTAAGTGAAAGGTTTCTGTCATCTAGTGATGTCACAGAAATCTTACTGTGGCAGCAAAACCCATGATTCATATATTTGCCCACTTCTCGTGTAAAAGCCTACAGTGCTGTATTATGCCAAACAAAGAAAAGTATCAGAAGTAAAAATAAAAATTAAAAAAATAGGCACAGAAAAAGCTTAGGAAGACTAAAAAGTGCTTTCCACCTGTCTAATTTGTGTGAGCTTTGAGGAAAGTACTATTACACAAATAATTGATCAGAGGTCAATAAAATAATGTCATATTGTGCTTAGCTTAGCTTTGCTTATTATTAAAGAAAAACTAAAACAAAATCAATGTGTTTAGTCTTAAGTGTGTAGTGTCTGTGAAGTCCACAGCAGCACACTGCCTTCACACCCCTTACGCAGCCTTTCTGTGCTCCTGTACCTTTATACACAAACACTTATCATTGTGCTCACAACTGCCTACAATGTTCAAATCAGTAACATGCTGCATAGTTTCATAGACATAGACTGGAAGCAATAAACTCTACCACTTCAAATCCCAGGTAGGCAGTGTGCTGTATTATCTGCTATTATATAAACGGACCCTATGAGGGCCACACGGTGGTGACGTCATCTAACAATGCATTAGTCAGAGTTCACCCACCAGTAAGAGACTTCACCTGCAACCCATTTACATCATTGTAATATAAATTTTATATGATAAATCATGATTAATTTTCATTGCTACTCTTACGATTTTCAAATCAAAAATTGCGTAGAGGGCTGGCTGGAAAGCTCAGTAGACTAAGGTGCTTGCTTAGGCAGGTACAATGACTAGGGTTCATCCTGCTGGCCCCACCCCAGGGATGTGCTCAGATGGCAGCTGAGACTAGGGGTGGCGGCACATACCTGTAATCTCAGCACTTGGGAGCCTGAAAACTGGAGGCTCGCTATAAGTCTGACCTGTGTAGTGAGACCCTGTAGACACCACACTAAATGCATTAAAAATAAATAAGTAAATAAATAAATAAAATTGCCTAATAACATGAAGCTATATAAAAATAATATACACTGATTTTACAAAGTTATAAAACTAAAGTTATTTACAATTTTACTCATTCACATGAAAAATCTATCAGAAATAGTATTTTTTTAAAAAAACATTTCTTCCATAGGAGAACTTGATTTCTATTACAGATTGGTACTTGCGCTCAGCGATGCAGAGGGAAGAGCTTAACAATAAGACAAAGAACCGATATCAATTTCTATACTTATCATTCATGAACAGTGACCTTACAATATTTTCTCCATCAAAATATTTTAAGAAAAATAGTTGAATCAGAGCCAGCGAAATAGCTCAGCCAATTAAAAAGCAACTGCAAGCAGGCGCACGGGGCCAGGGTTTCAATCCCCAGGCCTGCTGTGCCAGCCCCACTCCTGGGGGCACACTGAGAAGGCAATTGAGACTGGGCGTGGTGGTGGGTGATTGTAATCCCAGCTCCTTGGAGGCTGTGAACAGACGGATCACTATGAGTCCAATCTAGTAGAGAGACCCTGAACACCCTGTAGACCCTTCCCTAAAGTGCAAAAATATATATATGAGAAATAGTTGAATCTAATCATATATGTACCAAATAACAACTTGAAGAAAAGATGACTCTTGTCTTGTTCATAGTACTCAGATAATAATTATCTTTTTCTTCTGCTATAGGATGCAAGGATGTCAATCCATCTTTTAAAGTCAACTCATCCACATAAGTATGCTGGAAATTGTTTGCAAGTGAGCAGTACCCAATCCCAGGATAACTGTTTTGTGATCTCCTTTTCTTAGTATGTAAACTTTGACCACCTGTTAGGTTGCATAATTAACTGACAGCTCCCTGACAGCTCTCTGAGAACACTGGGAAGCATGCACATAAGGCAAGCCACCTGGAACACATGGCGCAGTGATAACCCTGATTTCTCATTATGATCTCCATATTTGCTTAGAACAATCAGATAAGGATCTCATTATTAAGTCAGAGAGAATAAAACATAGGTGTACCTACAAAGAATCTGTTGAATTTAGACTTTAAAGAGGCAGAATTTAAAATGGTGAGGAGGTAGACAGGGATTCCTCTTCTTCAAATATAGTAATCGAAGTCTTTTTTCCTTTGTTTCCTGCACTGCATAGCATGCCATGCTCCTTACAGTGGTACAGTTCAGGGTGGTTACATTAAATAGCAGATGCGAATGTGAGAGGTTTGGATGTCCACATATTCTCAAAGACCTCACTTTGAATCACTTGGTACAGCAGAAAAAGGTTGTTGGAGTGCTACGTTAAGAACATGCAGCATCTGAGATCAGGAAGATGACACAACTACAAATGAAAAGTGTCAAGGTGAAGGGAAACCCCAACTTCATCCAATGTTGCAGCGTTATGGTTTGTACACAGGTGTCTCCCCAAAGCCTCACACTGTCATGGAATTTATAATTGATTATTGTGGAAATGGGTGGGCACCTGCCCTGGGGCAGGTGATTTGCGTTTCAGTGTAAGGAGGGACAAGTAATTAGCTACTTGAGCTGCTGCTACTTCCCCCTTAGCACTCTTGCTCCTAGCTGCCACCCTGAAAGGTTATTTTTTCCATGTGCCTGTGCCTTGGAGCCAGCTGAATATGGACTGGAACCTCCAGTAACTGTGAGCTAAATAAACCTTACCTTCCTGCATTTAGTGTTGGTATTTGTCCTGGCAATGAGAGAAGAGTAACTAAGACATGCAGAGAAGTCAAAAATCCTGTGAGTGCTTCCTACTGTGTGCTCAACCCTCACTTGCTCCATTCAGAAAAGTTTCTAACTCTGCCCTGAAAACTGGCAGATTAAGGGACTCTTCCAAACCCTTCTTTTGTCAGACCTTTCCTAGCTGTGCTTTGTAGGCTCTGCTGATTATTATGTTAACTTCTACAAGTCTGCTTTATGTGGCATTTCCTGACCACTGTGATTATCAGTTTTAGAAGGTCTCACATTCTACCTAGGCAGAGAAGATAGTGCTACAAGTTTCCTTACTGGTAGGTCTCTTTACTGTGCTCTGCAGAAGTAATGTGCCCTAATTAATCATGATAGCCTTTTTGTTTCTGAGGTTTCAGAAATCCATGAGATGGAAACTGCCTCCTAGAGCATGAGTGATTTACTATATAGCCTAAAGTAAACCAGAAGTCTAGCACTTGTTTCAGATTATTCCTTCTGAGTAAATGTACTGAGGTGCAGAAAATGTATGTCTTGGTCAAGGTTCCCTAACTGGAACAAAGCAACCAATGCCACAGTTTGAGGGAGGAGTCTTATCTTGGCTTACAGTTTCAGAATATGGTCAGCTGGATCCGAAGAAGATAGGAGCTAGTGGGTTAGCTGCTATAAGTCACACTGCTACAAACAGGTGTGCATATATCACTCTAGTGTGATGCTTACTCAGCAACAAAGGCAAGGCCAGGGACATTACAGTTCCTGACTTGAAATTATACCACAGAGCTACTGTAATAAAAACATCATAGCAAAAAAAAAAAAAAAAAAAAACTTACAAGGGTTCAATGGAAAAGGCTAGAAGATTCAGTCCCAGTCCCAAACACATTCAGCCAACTTATCTTTGACAAATGAACCAAACACATTCACTGGTGGAAAAACAGCCTCTCCAACAAATGGTGCTAGAAAAAACTGGCTCTCCACATGGTAAAGAATAAAATTAGACCCCTATCTATCATCATGCATTCAACTAAAATCCAAATGGATTGAAGACCTACATATTAAACAGAAACACCAAATCTGCTAGAAGAATAAGCAGAACTCTTGAAGAAATAGTTGTAGGCAAAGATTTCATGAAGAAAACCCTTATGATACAAGAAATAGTGAAAAGAATCAACAACTGGGATCCCACCCTATTTAAAAGCTTTTGCATAACAAAAGAAATTATCAACAGCGTGAAGAGAAAACCTAGAGTGGGAAAAAATTTTACTAGACTAGGCTTATATCTAGAACATATACAGAACTGAAAAGAATCAGACTCTGAAAATTTAAAAGCTGAATCCAAGAATAGACTTCAGAGATGAACACAAACTTATCAGATGAAGAAATACAAATGCTGAATAAATACACAAAAATGTTCAGCACCACTGGTTATTAGAAAAATGAAAATTACAACAATGCTGAGATTCCACCGCAGTCCAGAAAGAATGACTATCATCTAGAAATCAATGAGTAACAAATGAAGGCAGGGCTGTGGGGTAAAAGGGACCCTTCTGCATTTTTAGTGGGAATATGGACTACACCATATTTCTACCATGGTGGAAATCACTATAGAAATTCCTTAAGATATAACTAGAATTTTAGAGGTCCCATTTGACCCAGTTATTCACCATAAAATGATAATTGTGTGTGTGTGTGTTTGACTAGAGTGGGATACGTACAAGCTACAGCCCTTATCATCATTAGACGTGCTGTGATGGAAAGTGACGAGACAAGCGTGCAAACTAAAAGCCAAAACCCATTAATTTACTGTGAAGTGCCAATACTGTAATTAAGCCTGAATGCCCAACTATCGGGAAAATTCTGGGGGCTTGGCTCATGTGTCAACTGAGAGGGTCCCACGTGCCACTGCAATACCATGCCATAGGTTCACCACCACTCTGTTGTATGCTAATTCATTATGTATTCTCTGTATTCACCTACAAAGTTAACTCCATGAAGAGAGGACTTAATCATATCTGTGAAACAGACCGGCATATGGCACACAACATGAGCTCAATACATTTTTTGAATATATATATGAATAATTAATAAGGACGTCTGTCATAGCAGTTGTTCTTATCCTTTGATCTCTGTTAACTTTAATATTAACACTCTGAACTGTGGGGCCGAGTTCGGTACCCTGGATGTAATATAAAGGACAGAAAGAGGCTTGTGCTGGCTCTTGTTTGCTTCGCTACTTCTTCCCTCCATGAACTGTATCTCCTCTGCAGTGTCAGCCTGCCATGAAGCTAGCTATGGACTAAAACCTCTACAAACCATGATCTAAGTAAACCTTTCTCCTTTTAGCTTTGGGCACCAGGTATTTAGTCTTAGCAGTAAGAAAGAAGTAAAGTAAGACACAAACCTTACCTTCCTTTTAAAGTAAGTACAAGCCAGGTAATATCATAGGAACTACACCAGCCAATCACATTGATCCTAGTTTCTTTCCTCCTCCTAAGTTTTTCTCCTCATTGTACATCTCATATGCTCTGCACTAAAGATCTACTAACCTAGTTTTTTTTTTTTTTTAATTTTTTTTTAATTTTTTTAATTTTTTTTTTTTTTTTTTCTTGTTTCAGAACCTTTGTTTATTCACTCATTTTTTATGGCCGGCTCACCCCACCCCGAGGGCAAGGCTGGTTCAGCATGTGGTGCTGGGGATCGAACCGCGGTCTCTGAAGCCGCCCAAGCTCCCAAGCAGGCGCTTTAGACCACTGAGCCATTCTGCCGGGCCCTACTAACCTAGTTTGTGTATAAATTGCATACAGGTTTGCTTGCTGCAAGGGAAGAAAGGGATCTTTAAACATCTTAAAATAATAATTTATTATATGACCTTGAAGATCTTTCTCTGATTTAAGAAAAAAATTATTACAGGCTCTGTCTTCCGAATTTATTGTCTTCTGCCTTGATGAGCACTTAAAATGGAAATTAAGGAAGAAAGCAGCTCATAGCACTGCCTTTGCCTAAATTCCCAAAGGTACTATGCTATAAATTTGATTTGCTAATTTACAAAAACCACTGCAATTCTGTCAGTGTCAGGCAGATTTTAAATTCAACCTAGTACACACCAAGTTCTCAAACAGCCCATGCTCCTTAGATCTGACACTACATTTTTTAGACTAGAAAAAAAGTAGAGATTAAAAACTGCATGGGAAGCAGCTTAACTTCTTTAATGCTAAAATGCCCCTAGGAATTACCCTGCACTGACTGGGGTAGCTGAGCCCAAAAGATTCACTCTCAGAGCAGTGGGGGTAATCTACAAATGGCTCCATAGTTGGTAGAAGCCATTGTGATCCAAGACATTTTAAGAAAGATAACAAAAGATATGTGTCCATTGCAATATATAGGACAGGGAGAAAAGACAGTGTCTTAATTACTTTTTACTCGTTGCTGGGACAAATACCCGACACTCATAATGAAGGAAGAAAAGGTTTATTAGCTCACAGTTGCTGGAGGTTTCAGTCCATATTTGGCTGGCCCAAGGCTGAGTGGAGCAGGACAGACAGCATCCAGTTCATGGCGGTGGAACAGCAACAAATGGTGACAGAGGCAGCCAAGCAAACACGGCAGCAGAGCAACAGCTCTAGTCTGTCTCTCTGTCTCTCTTTATATTCCTATCAGGCTCTCTGCCTTAGGATATCCACGCTACTCAGACCGATAATCCCATCAGTACTAAAATACATAATCCCAGTGACTCATGGGTCAAGTCTCAATCTATAGAAGTCCCCGCCCAATGACTACATGAGGCTTTAGGGAGACAAGTAGACATAAACCATAACAGACAGAACTATGTTATCTACTTTCACAATGTACATTCCCTCAAACTTTGGGGAGTGGAGCGTAAACCAGCCCTTTAAGACAAGCTTCAGTAAGCTCAGCGAAGTACAAATTTAGGCTCATTCTTACTGGTTGAAAGTAGACAACGGTGATTGAAACTTTCCAAGAAAACTTAAAGCTGCTAGACCAGTGCCATATAGATAAGAGGCTGGCAAAAGCTAATGCTAGCCTGAATTTATGAGCAACTAACACAACAGAGAATGAGTGAGTGTATAGCAAGCAACACGACAGAACTTTATTTTATAACACTTTCAAATTTGGCAAATAAAACAAAAGTAAAAGGTTGTTTCTTAAATTATATCAAATTGATAAAAGACAGGAAAGAGAAAAATCAAAAAGTAGTTATGTTTTATGACATAATGAGTACTAACTGGATATTTAGCATGTTCTAACCACAGATATATCAGAGCCTTTCATGTTCTTCATTGAAAATAGACAAAAAGAGTTTAATCCCCGGTTCCACACACACACAAAAAAAAAAAAAAAAAAAAAAAAAAAAAAAAAAAA
>PVJA010032300.1:0-24229 GCA_004027025.1 Myocastor coypus | reverse complement strand
TTTTTTTTTTTTTTTTTTTTTTTTTTTTTTTTTTTTTTTTTTTTTTTTTTTTTGAGCCACTTATGTGACTATCTGCAGTTTCCACAAATTCCATTGGTCCTGATGACAGATATTGCCGGATTGATGTGTCCAGGCAAAGCACTGCAAGTGCTCGTGTGATGAGCACTGCAAGTCACATCTCCCATGGTATTGTAGGCAGCGCCAGTATCCACCCAAAATGTCCAGCAGTCCTGAGACTACATGCAGAGGATTTACAATGGTGTGTAGTTAGTTAGATTATTTTGTGGTCTTTTCCTTCTGGTTTTGTGTTGAGTAGTATCTGTCTGTGGCGGTTTTTATAAGTTTTTGAGTTTATTATCTCCTATGGGCTTCTGCAGGGTAGTAGAAGAACTCCTGTTTGTAGAATACAGAAGTGCTTGCAAGAGCTTGTAAGAAATTCTTGAAAAGATCATAGACTCACTTATAAGTGTAGGAAAGGTTGCAAACTATGGTTGTCTTAAATAAGGAAAACTATACATTTACTTTAATAGTTGTTTTAGGTGTGGGATGATAGTTCACTTTATAAATAATAAACCTAATCCTTGGCACTATTTTTAATAGTACAGGGTCTGTAAGCTATGTGAAAAGGGCTAATTTGTTTTACAGTAAGATCAAAGTGAGTGATAGAATAAGTAGAGAACCCAAATTAAAATCTATGTTGAATAAGTGCTGCTCTTGGCATGGTGGCACACATCTGTAGTCCTAGTACTCTGGGAGGCTGAGGCAGGAATGCCACAGTTTGAATCCAGCTTGGGCAATTCACTGTCTTAGCAAGAGCCCGCCTCAACATAAAAGTACAAAAGGGCGGGGGATGTAGCCCAATGAAGGTGGAAGGACTGAGCATTTTTATTGGAGATGGGTGGTGTGTCATTTGATTCAACCTCAAAGGATGGGACCTTCACTGTCATCCTGTCCCACTTCCCCAGCCTCCACTCCTGGAAAGCTACGTTGTCGCACAGGTTCAGGACCTTTCAGGCCTCTGTCCCATGGCTGCTGACCTGGCTCTATGTTTATGACTTCCTCGTGGGGCCTCTAACCACTGGGTCCCACTTCTATAAGAAGAGTTTTCTAGTACTTGAAGATAGGTCTGCCATGTCTCCCACTTCCCCTTCTCCAGGGTGATTCTGTGCATCTGGATCCTTTTGATGTTTTAACTTAATGAAAGAGGATGAACTTCCCATAAAAAGGAGCTGGGATCTCTTACGGCCCCCACACACCCATTTCCAGGTCAGCACCCCATTTCACCATGCTGCTCCTCCCTGGTAGTTTCCAGACTTTCAGCATCTTATGGGATGGTTGTTAGGGTAGCCCTGGACTGACCCAGTTCTCCCCCCATAGATTTTAAGAATCACTGCCCCCTGGAAGGGAAAGGCTGGCTGGAACAGCAGGCTCTGCTCCAGTCCCTCCTTGAAGCAAGAAGCCTTTCAATACGTTAGCCTACCAATTCATGAGGTGCAAAACTGAGAGAAGGCTGTTCTTTGGGGCCCTTCAGGTGTGGTACAGGTGGAGCATAACTGGACAGGGCTCCATCCACACTGGACAGCTTTCCAGAGAGATGGGGGATTGCTCACTATGAATCCTGGGTTTCCGCTAGCCCTTACAGTCTTCCTGTGAATGATAACCCAGCTTCCTGGAACTTGTAGTGTGAGGTGCCCTGTCTCACCAGACTGAGATTAGCTGGTGACCACTGTGCAGTGGACTTGCTCCCCACCTCTCAAAGTCTATCACTAACCAGGTGTATGCACTCAGTGGTCTTAGACTCTAACAAAGAAATGAGACAGGGAAAGTAGTCTGTTCAGAGACTCTTCTTTTCTGTGATCCTTCAAGCTGGATCCTTCTAGGTGGCTGGGCATGTTGAGAGCTCCATCCAAGCTCCATCCACTGTCTTTTGTCTATAATTTAACATTTGCTGAATGTCATTTATAAACTATTATTTTTATGAAGTAAATTATGTAATAAAGTACAACTTTGGAAAACAATTTGACAAAAAAATTTTTGACCCAGTAATTTTTTTTTTTTTTTTTTTAATACCAGGAATTGAATCCTGGTTTGGAACTAGGTCCCAAGCAATTTACATTAAAAAAATTTTTTTTTTTTTGACACAGTGACTTAGCAAAGTCACTAAAATGCCCAGGCTGGGCTTGAACTTGTGCTCCTTTGGTTCCAGCCTTTCAGAGTGCTATATCATAAACCTGTGTCACCATTTTTTTTCTTTTCTCTTTCGAGACAAGGTCTTGATGTGTAATCCAGCCTGGCCTAGCAATCACTGTATAGTCTGGGATGGCTTTGAACTCATGATCCCCCTGCCTTAGATTTCTGAGTGCTGGAATTACCATGCCTGCAGCACTCAGCAGTTCTAGTTTTGAGATGTGCTCTGTTGAATCACCTGCACATCTAGTGCTCTAGACCATATGACCAAGTGTTCACAACTGTCTTCTTGTAACTGCCTTAGTTTTCTCAGTGTCATGTTTTTATTTTATTTTATTTTTATTTTTATTTTTTGAGACAGGGTCTCGCTATGCAGTTGAGGCTGGCCTTAGGCTCACTTTTGTAGCCCAGGCTGGTCTCGAACTCACACCAATCCTCCTGCCTCAGCCTCCCGAGTGCTGGGATTACAGGCGTGAGCCACCACACCCGGCTAGTGTCATGTTTTTAAATTCATCACTTTAGCTTGTTCAGGCTGAATAGAATTTATCCACATGGGCACACATGGGCACATTTTGCTTATCCATTTATCTGCTGATGGACATTTAGGTTGCTTTCCACCTTTTGGTTATTGTGCATTACGCAGCTGTGACATAGGTGCACAAGTATCTATTCACATCTCTTAGGTAAATACTCAGAAGTGTAATTGTATGGTAAATTGATGCTTAGTGTTAAGAAGCTCCAGTTGGGAGCTGCTCAAGCTGGATGTTGGTCAAATGTGTGGGGGCAGGAAAGGGCCAGAGTGCCTAAAGCAGTCTTGAGAAAAGCATCCTGCCCAGTCAAAATCTGCCATTAATCGCTAAGCAATCTGTGCCATCAGAAACTAATTTTGTTTTTTTGGGTCTTTTGCCAGTCGGGTGAATGGGCCACCCAGGACCCAGGTCTTGTTCTTGTCTATCTTTTCTTCGTTCTCACTGCCATTTCTCCTTGAGGTACACTGAGACACCAATGAGTTCCTATCTGTCCTCTGGGAATTCTTATATTGGAGGATACCCCTTTAAGAACTTTGCAAGTTGAACATAATGGTGCGTCCTTCTAGCTCCAGCACTAGCTTGACAGCTTAGAAAACCTCTCTCAAAATGAAAAGTTAAGAAAAAGCTGCGAATGTAGACTGTGTTCAATGCCCACTATTGCAAAAGCCAAAAATGAAGGAAAAAACTTTGTAGATGTAGCATCTTTAATGTTCTCCTTTCTTTCATCTTTGCTTTCCAATTTTTTCTTTTAGGAGGGCTGCACAAACTAGTGCTTTCCAGGGATGTTGGTGCGTGACTGCAATCCCAGGACTTGGGAGGCTGAAGTAGGAGGACTGCTGCCAGTTCAAGGACAGCCTGGACCACACAGTAAGTTCAAGGCCAGCCTGAAATGCATAGCGAGACCCTGCCTCTATAAGACCCAAACAAACAAACAAACAAATAAATAAATAAAATAAAAACCTCCCAAACAATGGGCTCATCTTTTCCACATCCCCTTTGCCTGCCTCAGTGTCCACCGGTGGTCCCAAGCATGGTAGGCTGGACTCAGCACGAGTGCATGAGCCAGCAAGGTTAGGAGATAGGCATAAAGCAGGTTGGCAGCCAGCTTATCCCAGCCTAGTGCCTCTGCTTTTCTGCACACTTTGCTGGACAAGAATCCATATCTGAAAACTTCACGCCACTCACCGAGTGTGTCAGAGACTCTGTACTTGGTTGCTTCAGTTAGATCCTGGCTCTGCCACTGCCCAACATAAACCCTTGAGGAAGTTACTGAGCCCCTCCCAGACTCTCCTGGTTGCAAGAGAGGACTTGCAATCCTTTGGCTTCTTCAAGGATGTTACAGGGCAGTGAATGGATGAGTGTAGAACAGGGGCACAGAGTGAGCAAGTGACACTGGGCAGATCCTCGTGCATAGCTATGGGCCGTAAGATGCAGCTAGCAAGGGTCTCCTTGTCCTGCACACAGGCCCTTGTGCTCTGGCCTTGAAACTTTTGTTTCTCCTTAGGATGAACTTCAGCCAAAGTCATTTTACCTCCATTAACTAAATTATTTTCCGCGCTCAGCTGAAGCCCCACTTCTGTGAAACCTTTCAATGCAGTAGCAACTTTGGCTCTCAGTGTGTTTTCTGTCTGTAGTGTATTATGATTTTAATCAGCACCTTCACCACTCAGGCAATGACTTCAATCATTATGAGGATGTGCTTTGGCCTCTCATCTAAAATTCATCTCAGGGCTGGAGAGATAGTGCAGTGGCATAAACACTGCCTGGCAAGCACAAGGTCACTAGTTCAATCCTTGGTACTACAAAAACAAAACAAAACAAAATAAAACAAAAACCTCTTGAAGGTCAGGGTGAATATTTGCTTCTAATAACTCTGGAAAACTCATTGTGAGTGAGAAGGATAAATTTGCATTGATTAAGAACCAAGATGTTTTAATTTTTATTGCTTAATAAGAGTCAAGGCCTTATTTTTTCTCCAAATGCTTTTATTTCTGAGCTATATCCCTTGCCCTGAATTCAGTTCTCACATACAAATTATCAGAGTATATGCGTTCTTTGTATGCAACTTATTCAGTCACTTGCAGTATAAATACAAAAATATCAGACATGCACTAGTAAGGTATAGTATAGCTACCTCTTTGTCCTCAACGCCTACATAAGCTGAGGGCTAAGGTTATAATGACATTGTTATTGGCATGCTACTCTCCCAGCTGTCTCCTCCTGCACGCAGCTGTGCCTTTGGTGGATCCTGACCCTCAGTCCCGCCTCCGCCTCCGCCTCCACAGCTGGTTGCGGCTGGATCTGGATCCGGCTCCTGCTGGTGGTCGCCCGCCTCTGCGTTCCCAAGTCTCCATTCACAGAGCTCGGCCTCACTGCTTCTTGCTTACAGACTCTTCCCACCTCTTAAAGACAACATGCGCGCCCCAACACTGGGCTGCCTGCGTTGATTGGCACCACAGCTGCGCAGAAGCAGTCGGCTTCCGTTCTCGTGGAGCTGGGCTGGGGGACTCACTGCGACATATTACTGTGTGCTTTCTTTTTTGGTGTTGAAATAAAGCACACAGCTTTTTAAGCTTCTCTCTCTCTCTCTCTCTCTCTCTCTCTCTCTCTCTCTCTCTCTCTCTCTCTCTCTCTCTCTCTCTCCCCCTTCCTCTCTCTCTCTCTCTCACTCTCTTTCTTTCTTTCTTTCTTTCTTTCTTTCTCTCTTTCTTTCGCAGCTCCTTCCCTTTTGGAAGACTGACATTGGTCATGCAAAACGCCCTCTACAGGCCATTTGTGGCAATCCAGTTAAGTTCAGGGGCGATTCCCAGTATGTGTTGATGCTGAACGTAAGCATCTTATCTGTATAGCTGGTGGTGAAATGGGTGAAATGATATTTTAAGGTTACTATTTCACTTAGGAGAATAATCTCAGTGTAGACTAGCTACTCCAATTTCTCTAGTGCATTTTCACGTGAAGTTGTAATCTTGTAACTTTTTTTTTTTTTTTTTTGTCCTTTTGAGACAGGGTCTCACTATGCAGCTCAGGCTGGCCTTGAGCTCACTTTTGTAGCCCAGGCTGGTCTCGAACTCGCACCGATCCTCCTGCCTCAGCCTCCCGAGTGCTGGGATTACAGGCGTGCGCCACCACGCCCGGCCAATCTTGTAACTTTTGAGAACTGAAAATACCTACTTTTCCACTTTAGATTTTTATTGCTTTGAATCCCTCCATAAGTTTGTCAAACCATGAAAGGAATGCTATTCTCTCTCTCTGTCTCCGTCTCTGTCTCTCTCTTCTGTCTCTTAAAGGCTTTCTTGGTTCGACTTCTTCAAAAACATCTTAATTTAAGATATAGAAAAAACTCAAGGTAAATTCACACACACACACACACACACACACACAGACACACACACCCTCTTATGAAGGTTTACTATAAACTCATTGTTATGATTTGTGTCTAGTTTTCCCCCTAAAGCCTCATGCAGTCATGGGGTGGGGACTTCTAGAGTTTGAGAGTAATTTATGATCCACTGGGATTACAGGTGATCCAAGGCTGGAATTATGGATTTTAGTACTGCTGGGATTATGGGTGTGAGTGTTACACCCAGCCTGAGATGTAGAGCCTGAATGTAACGTAGGAAACAGAGAGACAGACTCTCTCTGTTGCTATTGCTCCATGAACTGCTACTCTCTGCCCTGTGCCGCTCAGCCTTTGAGCCAGCTGAATATGACTGAAACCTCCACTAACTGAGCAAAATAAGCCCTTCCTTCCTTCAGTTTGGGTACTGGGTATTTGTCCCAGCAACAACAGAAGAGTAACTGGGACACTCATCTATCACCAGTGGCTATTTTCTGTTGAGGTGCTGTAAGATGACCAATAAAAGTAAACCACTTTTCCTTTTTTTCCCCTTCTCTCTTTAGAGGGAGCTTTTTCAAGACTTTTAGCAAGAGGAAATGAAGGAGGACCAGGGTCAAAAGTGTACAGATCTGGTCCTTTCTGAAGAACAGGTGGGTCCATTCTGTGGGATCGTCTTCTGGCGGACGGCTCACAGAACTTTACTTTGGAGCTAGAGCCCAGAAGCCAAGTTGTGTGACGTGGTTTGCCAGCACATGGAGGAGAAGAATGACCTGGTGCCTTCTGGTCATGAAGCAGCTCACACTTCACTCCAGGGAGAAATTCACATTAGTTTAGCCAACACCATAGACTTTCAGCTCAGCTGAAGAATCCTGATGTTGCCAAGTAGAAGCGTTCGCCTTTCCTCATTTCTCAAGTAGAATGAAGTAGAATTGATTATTTATAAAATATTTATCAGATCTAGACTGGTATTTGAATTATAACGTCTCCTGCAGGCTTTAAAATGTCATCTCTCTGCGTATTTTATTATTGATTAGCCAGACAAAATTTTTCTTACTTAATGCAGTGACTATAATGTATTTACTGGGATTAATTTACTCACCCTTGAGGATTAATTTAATTCATTTATGATAGCAATATTTTCCCCTGAAAGAGTCACATCCAAATTTATAAGACTGTTATGAGGGTCACAATAATTTGGATATAACTGAATAATTTACATCTGTGTATGCCAGTGTCTCTCAGAATTACTCAAGGAGGGCCTCAAAAATATGGACTTCCGGGTCCAACCTCAGACCTAGTGAGGCAAAATGTCTTTAGGTGTAGACTGAGAACTCTCCCCCAAGGAGGTGCTCCCTGGAGTTTCAGGTGCAGTGGCTTCACCTCTGTTGGCTTGTGGGTTTTTGAAAATTCTCTGGCCAATTTAGTCTTATGTGCTTTTATTTTATATTTATTTATTTATTTATTTAGTCTTTTCTAGAGGGTCTTGCTGTGCAGTTCAGGCTGGATTTGAGCTCACTTTGCAGTCTAGGCTGGTCTTGAACTTGAATACTTCTGCATCAGCCTCCCAAGGGCTGGAATGGCAGATATGTGCCACCATGCCTGGCTGGTCCTAAGTACTTTTAAACTAAAATATTATTGCCAATACATGTAGAATTTTCTTTAGCTAATGCCACATATCTTTACTTCTTTACATCTAGCTGCCCACTAGAATTTCCACTGTTCTTCTGTCTCAGTCATGAACGTCAGAGGAAGAGAGCACATGAAGAAAAGGAGGCTCGGGGTAGAGCCAAGTCACTCCTGATGGTGCTGGCAAGAACCAGAGCAGCCAGCAGGAGCAGGCGGTGGAGGAATCTCTCTTTGCTCCCACCTGGTCTGGCCCGAGCCAAGCTCTTCAGGTTGAGGTTGCCCCAGTTGGCAGGGTCCCTGGGGTGGTCTGGTTCTCAGCTGTTTCTGCAAGGCCTGTGCACCCTCAACCTCTTAGGCACCAGGGACCGGTTTCATGGAAGATAATTTTTCTATGGATGGGTATGGTGAGGTGGTGGTTGCAGGATAATTCCAGGGCATTACATTTATTGTGCACATTATTATTATTATTAGACCCTTATAAGGAGTGTATGTATCACTATATCCCTCACGTGCACAACTCTAGTAGGTTTCACCCCTCCTTGAGAACCAAATGCCACTGCTCACCTGCCAGGAGGCAGAGCCAGGCAGCAATGCAGGTACTGGGGAGCAGCTGTGAACACAGAGGAAGATCACTCATCCGTGCTTAGCTCCTCCTGTGCAGCCCAGCTCCTGCCAGGCTAAGAACCGGTACTCGCTTGTGCCTGGAAGATTAGGGACCACTGTCTTATGGGCTTGTTTCCTGGTGCTGTGTGATTGGAAGCTGGTAAAACCTTTCAGAGATGGAGCTTAGGGAGAGGTCTTCAGGTCTCTAGCTGTGTGTCTGTCAAGGGCACCGGGAGCCTCAGCTCCGTCTTCTTCTCTTTTCCATCATCTGCTCTGAGGCTAGAGGTTCTGCTCACTTTGCTACAAGGCGCTGCCTCCACCGTGTGCACAAAGCAGTGGGGTCAACTGGCCACGGACTGAAACCGGCAAAGCTGTCAGCCAAGTTAAACCCTTTCTCTGCCTAAGCTGATTGTCTCAAGGATTTTCTGCATCACTGGAAAGCTGGCTTGCACAATCCAAAAAGATGATCAAAATCTCTGTTGGTTTTGGATTGTGTGCCCAGCAGAATCCACCATATTTGGTGATATGTGCTGGTAGCTGGCCACAGGACTTGAGGAACTGAGTTAAGTGACAAGTAGAGACACAGTTGTACTGTTTTGAAACTATAACCACAGCAATGCCCAAAAGAAAACAAAAAAGTTGAGGTACTGTTTTCCTCCCCTAACATCAGTGAAAAGATTTACTTTACTGAAAATGGCCATCCATCTGTTTTATTTTCACTACCTTTATGGAAAATCAATAATTATATAGCATATTAAAAGTTGCAAATATTGAAATGTGAAAGATATAAGATGTAGATAAAGTGAATTTTAGAGAAATATTTCTGAAATGAATGCATAACATGAGATTAATAATAGATTGCACATTGTAAATAAGTTATTTACAAACTTAAATGAATATAACAATAAAAATTGTCTAAAACAAAAATGAAGAAAGAATTTACAGATCAGTCATACAATAGTTTACTCAGTGCCACAATCAAAAACTCATTTTTTTGTTTTTTAAACTGTATTTATTTATTTATTTATTTATTTATGTTATGGCTGGCTCAGCCTGCCCTGGGGGTGGGGCTGGCGCAGCATGTGGTGCTGGGGATGGAACCTCGGTCCCTGTGGTTGCCTAAGCTTGCCTAAGTAGGTGCTTTAGACCACTGAGCTATCTCACCGGCCCAGGAAACTCATATTAATATAATTAGAATTCTCAAAGTAGAATTATTTATTGTGTTTTTTGAGACAGGGTCTCACTATGCAGTTCAGGCTGGCCTTGAGCTCACTTTGGTAGCCCAGGCTGGTCTCGAGCTCACACGGATCCTCCTGCCTCAGCCTTCTGAGTGCTGGGGTTACAGGTGTGTGCCACCACGCCCGGCTGCTTGCTTGCTTGCTTGCTTATTTATTTATTTATTTATTTAATTGAACTCAGGACCTTGTGCTTGCCAGGCAAACGCTTATTCTACTGAGCTATCTCCCCAACCCCAAAGCATACTATTTTTCTTATTCTTATTTATTTATTTGGTACAGGGTCTCATAGATCCCTAGTGATCCTCCTGTCTCAGCCTCCTCAGTGCTGAGATTATGAGCATGCACCACCATGTCTGGTTTCAGTAGCCAAAAGGCACACCGGGTTTTCTGGGCCAACATGCAGTACTGGGGATAGAACCTGGGTCTTGAGCTTGCCAGGCATATGCTTAGACTACCAAGTTATCTCCCTAGCCAATTATCCATCTGTTGAATTAAAAATTAGTCTTTCAGTTTGATCAAGGATTTTATGAGACTGAATGTGCCAATTAGAAAAAAACTGCATGTGATGCATGAAGTTTTGCACTTTGGCAGCACACAGCAAGTTGCAATGGTGAGAAAAAGCATATGGTAAAAATGAAAAACTTTTTTTTCATCCTTCCTAGAGTTTTATTTCTTGGGGGACCTCACTGGCTGTTCTTTTAAAAGTGTTTTACAATTACATCATGCACTAGCTCATAGATATACCAGTAGTTTTTTATATTATAAACATTCTAGTGAAAGACCTGTATATTCATATGCATACCTGGGCCTGTGCTTCTGAACCCAAGGGGAGGGTATCTGAGGGACAAGGCTGTGGAAGCGAGGGTACAGGCTCTGTGGGTTTTGCTAGATAGTTCAGGTAGCACCCAAGAGCAATTCACCCATCCCCAGCAGTGCGTGAAAGCTATCTTTCACATGCTTTTTTTGTTCCTAAGAGTTTTTCTGTGGATTTTTCATATATATTTTCAAATTGCATAATACATCATCTAAAGATAATCACCATTTTACCTCTCAGTTCAATTTCAGCCTTTCTTTTGCACTGGTTAGTTACTCTAGGGGATGCTAACCAACTGTGGTAAGGGTAGGAGGGCAAGGGAGACAACTCACTGACATAGGCGACTGCCCAGCAAGCATAAAGTCCCAAGTTCAATTCCTGGTACCACACACACACACACACACACACACACACACACACACACACACACGAAATACACTCATGAAAGAGTGGGTACCCTTATCTTTTTCTGACTCTTATGGCAGTGCTTCCATTATTTTATTATTAAGCATGAAAATGAAAGAAAATTTTTTCTTCATGGAATTTTTAAAAAATCAAGAATGGAATACTAAGTTCTATCCATTGTTTTTTTTTTTTTTTTTTTTTTTTTTTTTTTTTTTTTTTTTTTTTTTTTTTTTTTTTTTTGGAATCTACATAAGTTATTTTGTTTAATATAATTTGTTATATTTCATCAAGGTTGTCTAGGAAATCTGAAATTTCTGGTTGGCCCAAATCTACCAAAAATGTAATACTTGTAACATTATTTGTAGCAAAAAAAGAAAAGAACCGCAGAAACTATAAAACATCCCTATGTGGAAATAAATTATATGAGATTACTTTCATATAATATGGAACTATGCAGCTCTTCAAAAAATAATAAAGTATACTATACCAGCCCCAACCCCAGGGTGTGCTGAGACAGCAAATAGGACTGGGTGTGCTGGTGCGTGCCTGTAATCCCAGCTCTTGGGAGGCTGAGAAACAGGAAGGATCATGATGAGCCTGATCTGTATAGTGAGACTTCTTCTCCTTCTCCTCCTTCTCCTTCTTCTTCCTCTCTTTTTTATTCCTCTTCCTCTTCTCTTCTTCCTTTCTCATCCTCCTCTTCCTCTTCCCCTTCCCCTTCCCTTTCCCCTTCCCCTTCCCCTTCCTCTTCTTCCTCTTCCTGTTCCTGTTCCTCTTCCTCTTCCTCTTCTTCTTCTTCTTCGTCTTCGTCTTCCTCTTCTTCTTTTTCTTCTTCTCTGATACCATGGATCAAACTCAAGACCTTGCCAGGCAGATACACTGCTGAGCTATCCCTCCAGCACATTTGCTTCTTAATAAGAGATAGAAGTCTTGGAATCTGACATAATCTACTTTATGTGTAGATTTAAAAAAAACCCTGTTACATTTATTCTCTTTTCATTGAATAAAAATGATTAAAGTTCTTTAGAAGAAAATCAAAATGCTAGTTAACTAAAAGGAAAACTGTAAACTATTTAAGATAACTACTTATGGGTTAAATTTGTCCCATACAGTACTTTTGGGGAATCAGGTTTTGCTTGTCTTTTCTTTGTTGTACTCGATTTGGGCACCTTTGCTCAGCTCCATGGTAAATCACCAGCTGCTGGAATTTTCTGCGCTCCTTCTCACACCTTTGTTGGGTTGACCTCACTCTTGCATCTGAGGGAGTCACATAGGCTTTCACAGTGATTGTTTTCTGAGTTAAATTTCTATTTCTAATCTTAATAGCAAACAGAGCCTTGGTCTACTGCTGATTCATCCGGGCTCTTTTAACTTGGGTGAATAATGGGAAAGTGATTTACTGAACTAAGGCCAAGAGTATAGGGACACATGCTTTTGTTATAAGTTATGATTATGAAACCCATAACTGGAGAAGGCTGCCTACCATGGTAAGTGGGAAGAACAGGTCATATATGACAGTAATTGTGCAAAAATGAAATGGGATGATTGTCAAGGAAGCTTTGGTGGAGTGCTTTAGTAAGGTATGGATTGCCTTCAAATATCATCCAATATTCCCTTTGCACTTATTAAAACATTTAGAAAATAGGCTCAGTGTGGTGGCTCACACTTGTAATCCCAGCATTTGGGAGGCTGAGGCAAGAGGATTATTATGAGTTCAAGACCATCCTGGGCTACAAAATGAGTTCAAGACCATCTTGAGCTGCATAATGAGACCTTGTCTCAGAAAAAAAAAAAAAAAAATGAAAGAAGTGGTAAAAATTATTTTTAAAATTCTGACTAAAAAAAAAAAAAAAAAAGAGAAAAAAACCCCATTTCTTATTTCCCTTTGATGTCAAGATGTGGAGATGAAAAATGTCCAGGTTCAAGATTGTGTGTAACTAAAATTCAACCTCTTATTTACATTTTCAAGCAGATGAGTTGAGCCTGTGTTGTGGCAAGGCTGGGCACACTGTGCATATAAGATCTGGTCATGCAGGGGTTCCACCCTCGGATTTCCATCGTGTGGCTGCTGCTGCGTCTCTGGTTCACATCTGCGTGGCTGCTTCAGCTGCTCACTTCCCCTTTGCAAGCGATCGGTCTCTCTGTGCCTTGGGGTGAGGCCCCCTGCTCTCTTGGTTGGTGTAAATCATTTCTTGCATGAAATAGTTATCTAGCAAGATAAGGAAGGCATTAGAGAATTTTCTCTGAATGTTTAGACTCCGTTTGACTTGGGAGAATCTGATTGGTCGCTGTTGATAGTGAGGGTATTCCACGGCCTCTCATTTCTTCACTTATCTCTCAGCTAGTATGGTAAACAGCCTTTAGTCTCTGCTTATGCTGGATTAGGCAAGACCACGCTGATGAAATTCCTTCTTCCTATCCAAAAAGAAGTAATCCCTAGGGATTATTATATTTCTGTCTTTTTATATATATATATATATATTTAGTACAGGGTCTGCAGGGTCTACAGGGCCTCCCTACACAGATTAGACTCATAATGATCCTCGTGTTTTCAGCTTCCTGAGTGCTTGGATTACAGGCATGCACCATCATGCCCAGTCTTACATTTCTGTCTTTTTCCAGAGTATGACCTTTGTGCAGGTAAGTAAAGCACCAACACTCATTTGGTTAGGGATAAACTACCTGTAAGTGATGGAGGGAAATCTCTACAATGGAGGTATTATGAATTTATAGTTGAGAAATTACTTGCATTGTGGGAAAAGTAAAAACATGAAGGTCACACTGAAAACAGATGAAGAGGTATGTATGCTCAGTGTTTCAGAGAAAGCAGAGAATAATGATAGAAGGAATCAGGAATCATTTCTGTCAAAGGAAATGAAGGGTGAGGGCAAAATCTTGGTTAAAGAAGCCAAGAGTGCTTGTTTGGTGTTACAAAAGTAGCAAGTTTTCCTTTATTTTCTTGGGAGTAAGGGATTATAGAATAAATCAGAGACTTGACATAATCCACTTGTAAGGAGGAAAGGTTCATGTTGGCTCGCAGTGCTGGTCCAGCGGTCTAGTTTTAGCCCAGGGTCACTTGACTACTGCTTTTGGGCCGGTGGAGAGGCAGAAGATCATGGAGGAGAGCAAGGAGCATAGCTGCTTGTCCCATGGGGCTCAGAGCCAGTGCTGGGAAGATTTCATGCCAGGACCCAGTTCCTAAAATGCCTGCCTCCTCCCAGAGGCACCAAGCTGGAAACTAAGTCTAGCCTAGGCCTTTGGGGAACATTTTCTATTCAAACCATAGTGGATCAACTTTCCTATGGGGAAACCGTCCCACTCCACCACATGCAATCTTGATGGAAATGTCCATAGAAGAGCCAGGGCAATTTGACTTTTTAATCTGGACTAGAAAAGCAACAGGCCAGAAAAATAAGTTGAGTCCA
This sequence comes from Myocastor coypus, assembly GCA_004027025.1. Classification (NCBI taxonomy): domain Eukaryota; kingdom Metazoa; phylum Chordata; class Mammalia; order Rodentia; family Myocastoridae; genus Myocastor; species Myocastor coypus. The sequence goes on along the minus strand of PVJA010032300.1, from coordinate 10,064 downwards.
GCAAGGCACCATTCATTACTGCTACTTAAATTAGCATCCAGAGAGGATGGCTGTGGCATGAATGTTTATGCTTCTCCAAAATTCACGTGTTGAAATTCTTAACCATGATGTGATGGGATTAGGAGGTGCAGCCATGGGAGGGGAGAATCCTTTTAGCTTAATTCCTAAGTCACATGTAAAAGTTATTTTTATTAGACCTGTAGTAGTCCTTCATATTGTCTGCAGTTGTGAAGACAAAGCCTGCAGTGGAAGGGTCCTCCAGGGGAACAGAGCGCTTGTGTCTTGTGTCTTACTGAGTCCCGGGAAAGGCAGCGTCAGTAGAGCAGCCCCACTTCTGTGATGCTTGCCTGCGTCTGGAGATGTTGGCAGGGCAGTCATGTACACCGTTTTTACTGAAGCCAGGGAGAAGCACCTGGGCCCTGCAGCATGCATCTGTCAGGGAGGATGGAGAGAAGGAGCAGGAAGAGCAGGGTGGGGAAGCTGGTCTGGAGGGAGAGTCCACAGCCAGGTACCAGCTGTGAGGGAGTATGGGAGCTCACCCACTGTCAGGTGGGGGCGGCGAAGAGCAACATACTGGGTTCACAGATGGCAGTGCCAGCTTTCACACGGGGAGATGGGGACCTAACAGTAGAATACTTCACGGAAAATGCAGGCACTGTGAATGTTCAGGGGCTCAGTAAGTAGGGGTGGGCTCAGGGTGCCTACACAAGAGGCCCTCCCTAGTGTAGAGGGGCAGAGGGGGCATGAGCGGGGGAGTCAGGCTTGTCGGAGAGCTAACCTGGTGTCCAAAGTCCCTCCTATTGGTCACTGCTATAATTTAGGCTGCTTCCCATTGCCGGGAGCAGAACTGAATAAAGCAGCATTTCTTTCACTTGAATAGAATGCAGACTGACTCTGTCTCTGTCTCTATTTCTTTCAGTCTCTCTCTTCTACTCTCCCTTGTTTTCTTTCCTTTAAATTATAGAAGAAATCCTTTAGTTATCAGCCCCAGGGAGGGGAGGGTGGGACTGAGACTGGCCATTGGGACTGGGGTCAGGGAGGAAACCATGCAGGGAAACTGACAAGGAGAGACAGCCTCCACCCACGCACAGAATCTCCCTGGAAACAGCGAGACAAAGCCCTCGGGATGTGTTCACACGAGGTCCCTCAGCACTTCCATTTGATTCAACTGGAGGAAGAAGAATTTTAACTTGAAGTTCAGGACAGACAGAATTCAGTAGCTCACAATTTTATCTAACAGAAGAACAAAGTGTCTGCCTCATCCAACAGCTTTACTGCTGGGGTCACAGAGATGCCTGGGCTCAGGTCCTCGGAGGTTAGGAACCACGGTGACTCTCAGGGGTTCCTGGTAACTGTATTTTAAATGGGCTCCCCAGGGCTTTAACTAATTAAGCTCTGAGGTGATTAATTAAAAGCCAGAATATCTTCACGATTGCTGGGAAGGTGACTCTCCTGCAGGTCGTGAGCACTCTGTCTGTGTCCCATATCCAGCTGCTCCTTTTCCTGTAACTAAGCCTCCTGCTTTGCCCCTCTTGTCCTCACTGGGTACCTGCATTGTTCCCCTGGTCCAGAAGCCGCTACTGGTGTTCATCTCTTTGCTCCTCTGGGCTTGGAATCCTGGGATGCCCTGGGGTGTGGGTCCCCAATGACTTCGAGAAGCTGCAGGGATCACACAGGCTTGTGATGCTTCCTGGTTGTCATCCCTGCTGTGTAGGCAGCCCTGCCTCTGTTCCTCTCCCCAGCAGCTACTGATTGGACAAGGCTGACCCAAAGTCATCCCATCCTAGCCAGGCTGGAGGCATGGAGAGGGGGAGGGCAGAGACGGGCTGGGGGAGAACTTTGGAATTTGGAGACTCTGACTGGTACCCAATGACCATGCAGGACTCGGGAGCCAGTCTTACTGATGTAGGGTGCTGGGTTTATTTGGAGGCAATTTAATATGTACTTGGCTTCAAGGAACACAACAAAAAGTGCAGACAGGTAGAAGACTGACCTGTTCTCGGCAACATCAGTCTCATCCCTCACCAGATCTGCCTCTCAGCTTGTTCTGGATTCCAGGCATGTGTGTACTTTCAAGTCCTGACTAGCACAGCTTACCTTTGCGCTCCATGTCCCCACCTACCTGTCAAACCTTGAACCAGGGTGACAGACACTCACTAGGCTTTCCTCTCGCTCAGGTGCATTTCCTTCACGGGTGGAGTGTGGCCCAGTGGCTCAAGTGTCTCCTGTGGGTGCAAGCCCATCCTGAGGCCAGCTATGCCCTTGACAGAATCTAACTCTCAGGATTCAGTGTAGACTACATAATAAGTTTTTATTTCTGATCGGCTCTTTTTTTTTTTTTTTTTTTTTTTTTTTTTTTTTTTTTTTTTTTTTTTTTTTTTTTTTTTTTTTTTTGTCTTTTTGAGACAGGGTCTCACTATGCAGTTGAGGCTGGCCTTGAGCTCACTTTTGTAGCCCAGGCAGGTCTTGAACTTGTACCAATCCTCCTGCCTCAGCCTCCCGAGTGCTGGGATTATAGGCGTGCACCACCACACCTGGCTCTGATCGGTTCTTATATTTAGAAAAAGCGACATTACTTTCTAATCTTTTAAAGACTAGGAGCCATACATATCTGTCTTCTCCATTTCTGTTTTCTTAGCAAACTTCAGAATTACTTGCTGAAAGAAATGCTATTGAAAAATTTTTCCCCCAGGATGTTAAAGTTTTCATGCAGAGTCTTCAGCATTTGGAAATTCCTGCCCACTTTTTTTCTGTGGTAGGGGAGGGTAGGAATGAAGGACTCCCAAGTTGTGGTTCTTGATGAAGAATTGCTAACCTGCATTCTTTCCGTCTTGCTATTGCAAAGTGACAATCCATAAAATTATACTTCTTGAGAAAAAAAAGATGCTTCTTGTTCTTTTCCTGAGCAATGTGCAGGTGGCGCCCACATTTCTAGCTCCTAGGAGGCACTGCCCGTGAGAAGCTCCTGTGCACCTGATGTCAGTCTTCTATCTTTTCCTTCTTTTCTTTCTGCCTTACCCTTGCTAGTGCGTTCACCTCTCCTGCAATTGAAGCTGAAGCCAGCCCCTCACTCCAGGGCTACAGTTTGTGCCTGTGAAGCCTACTGCTTGCATGGTAGTGACCTTCACTGGTCTCTCTGAGTTCCTCCCAAGCAAAAGCAGCAATATTCCAGGGCTGTTTTCTTGCTAGCCGGGACAACTATGTGGTCCTTAGGTTCTGCTTATGCTCAGCTGGAAGAAGGCACCTGTGAGCATGTTCCCGTGTGCTGTAATACACTGAGTTAGAATTTAAGATACATTTATTGACAGTGAACCAAGTGTGTGACCTGTGCTGGTCATACATGTAAGCAGATTAATGATAACTTTTCCTGTAGGATCCTCTACGATAAAAAAATTGCAAAAATAATCAGAATCTAATGTCCAACGGAAGCAGTGCCATACACGAGGGAAATGCTAGAGGGGGCGTATGCCATTCCACCTACTCATCCAGACTTGGGACACGTATGAGGGAAGAAGTTGAAATAACTTCGGAGGGACCTTACAATTCTAGAGGCAGCAGGCAGCTCTGAGATTATCTAGTGCATTGACTTTAAGAGTTTGACTGCAGAGTATTTAAAGCAATACATTTTCCATTGAGCCCAGCACTCACAGACATATATACGTAACTTGAACACATTTTACAGTGGCATGTGCCTGTAATACCAGCTCTTGGAAGGCTATAAACAGGTGGATCACTACAAGTCCGATCTAGTAGTGAGACTCTGAACACCCTGTAGATCCTTCCCTAAAATACAAAGAAAGAGAAAAAAAGAAAGAAAAAAAGAACACATTTTACGATACTTCCTTGTCACATGCAGTATCCTCTAACATTGACTTGTTTCAGTCCACTAATTGAACATGTTATTTGGGATGCCCTCAATCTATTCCATGACCCATGGAATTCAAACTGTTACATGGAGTATAAAAGCTCTGATGCGGTCCAGCTCCTCACATGTGAAGGAGATATCACCTGGCTCCAGTGTCACACTGCGGCTGGAGCCCAGAGCTTGTCCTCATTTTCTTTTTTTACTGCATTGGGTCACAAGCTTGGAAAGTTAGTTCTTGGAGACAAGCATCAGATGACCTAATGGACGGTGTCAGAAGAGTGGGCTTCCATCCCAGTGGGCAGCTGTAACATATCTATAGTCTCTGCCCAATGGTTTGTTCTAGATTTACTAGAACTCAGGAGTTTCCTGGGATGAGAGACCTCTAGTGCTAAAACTAGGACAGTGAGGGTATAGTCACTGCCAGAGACGTTTATACCCTGCCACCTACAGCCAGTGGATGGACATCCTCTGAACTTGATGTGCAAGCAGCTACATGCATAAACAGAGCTATTATTTTGATCTTTGGTATGTGTTTAGCAAGGCCTGGGGACGAATCTTCTCTGTATGGCAACACTAACCCAATGACACAAAGTCCTGTGTGGACAGTTCTGTCTAATGCTACCATGAAATACCACCTAAATTCACATCTCCATTACTTTCTAAAATTGGCTTAAGAGGATATAAGCAGCTTAGAAACTTTTCAGGGTTCTTATAGACTGTTAATCTCTCTCTCTCTTTTTCTCTTTTTTTCTCTCTCTCTTTTCTGCTAGAGATAGAATCTAGGGTCTTCCACGTGCTGCGCAAGTACTCTGCCTCTGAGCTACACTCCCAGACTGAGGTTGTAGATTTTTCTGATGTAATGATTATGTCTGGGAAAAAAAAAAAAGAATGATTGTAAGAAAATATAACAAATGGGGCTGGGGATATAGCTCAGTAGCATCGATGCCTGCCTGGTAAGTGTAAGGTCCTGCACTTGATTCCTGGTGCTGGGGCAAAAAAAGAAAAAGAGTCAAAGAAATGTAAGAAATGGTGACTAAGGATAGTAGCAGAGGTGTTTAATTTAGAATTAAAACTTCACATGTCTGGTGATGTTTTAACACCAGGCCCTCTCCCCCACCAATGTGCTCTGTTGGTTTAGCTTTTGGACGTGATGAGACAGTTTTACTCACCACAGTAGCACTTAACCGAAAGATCAGGTCCCTGTTGCTTCTGCAGACTTGGAACCTTGACTTCCAGGTAGCACTCTTCACTGTCAAGGAGACCCTTCTGTGTCAGCCTCCTGGCAAGCACCCCCGCACCCAGTTTGCCCCCCCCAGCGCCCTTTATCGACCACTTAAATCAAATATATTCTCTAAATATTAAGACTTGGCTGATATTAAAATCAATAGGCCCCAATCACTGTAAAATGTTTCTAAGAAAAAAATTTGAAATGTTTTGACCAATAGTATTATTATTGGGAAAAAATTGTAGCTTCTTAAGGTTTAGACTTATGAGAATGTCTAAGTCCTCATGTGTTTGTTAAATACTCTGTCACGTAATTTTGCAGTTTCTCTCTAAATACATAGAAATGATACAAACAGCTCATGCCGACTATCAGCTGGATGTTTTCTGCGCGCAGAGCCTTCAGCCCTGGCAAATACATATGTGGCTCTCTCTGCCTACGGACCTTGGAGCTCACAACATGTCCTATATTTCACTGGGTTCACATTTTTTGTGATTTCCAACTGTTATGCCGATCTTGGTCTTGGGCCCTATTTTCATGGATTTGGACAAATAATTCATTAGGCCACATAGCAAATATTTACGGAGCACTTACTCTGTGCTTGTCTTTGCAGGAGGGATAATTTGAATACATGGGGTGCTAAGGAGTTACAGTTCCCTTTGTGGGTACAGACTTCTGCTTTCCTAAAGCCTCAGGTGAAATTCAAGGATTGTGAACGCTGTTCAGAAGAGCACAAATAATCCCCACCAAGTCTCCTGTGAACTGAGCCCTTCCTTCTCCCACCATCCAGGATAATTCTCCCATGGCAGGGCTATATTTTTCTTCCTTGGGCTCCACTAATGAAAGCATCAACTCATCGCTGACAAGCTTTACCCAGCTCCAGTGCCTTTCATCTGAGGTGCTATAAACAGCAATTATACCTTGTAACACCCTTGTTAGCCCCATTTGATGGAGAAGAAAAGTGAGGTGTGGCCAGATTCCACTGCTTACACAGGAGCCACCAACAAAGCCCGATGCCGGTGGCCTGCTGAGGCCGGCTGTGTCCGTGGGCGTCCAGCAAGGAGCCCACCCTCCTCTGGCACCACAACATGGAGAGCCAGTTGATCTGGGACGGCAGCTCACACAGGGGGCTGAACACCCACGCTAGGAAGAGCAGGAAATTGCTATGACGTCCTAGAAGCCCCTCCCTAAACACTCCCCTGCCAGTTGTATATAAGGTATTAGAAATCTCTGGCCTGTGTGTGTGTGTGTGTGTGTGTGAATGATACCAGAAAAAGTATGGACTATATTTTCAGAACCAAAATTGGGAATTACAGTTTGAAAACCGTAGATGAATTGACAGGAACAATGAAGAGAAATTAATGACAAGAATTGTGGTAGGAAATCCCGCACATGTGGCAACCAACGCATGCTTAAGAGGATTATAAATAATACAATTTTCTTTTTGAAGTGCGGAGTGCTGATTGATCCCCAGGCTTTTACACTGAGGTAGGTCCTCAGCTTTTTTTTTTTTTTTACTTTTTATTTTGAGGCAGTCTTTCTAAATCACTAAAGTATCCAGCTTGGGCTCAAACTTCTGTTCCTCTTAACTCAGCCTCCCAGAGTGCTAGGATTATAGGCATGTGCTGCCAGCAGGTAAGATTTTAGATTTACTGATGGAAATACACTGTATCCCACCCAAAGCTGGTGGTGAGGTGGGGTGAAACATAGGAATATAGTGACTTTCAGAGTCCAGGCAAAGGAGAAGGAGGCTCAATGCAAACCCATGATACTCAGTGTGAAAGTGTGGACTTTGTTCCCACCCAGGACATTGCATGAGATGACTTAGCTGAAACCCAGAAACTCTGCAGCCATATGCAGCTGTCATCAATGGTCAAGAGCAACTTCGCCATCTTTCCTTCAGTGGTGCTTGGAGTCCTGTGCTCTCCCCTGCGCCCAGAAGCAGCAGCAGCATCCTCACAATTTTACTCACTTCTGCTGCGACGGAGCCGTCTGGCTGTAGCCTCCCACATTTCCCAGAAGAAGATAGCCAGGACGCCCTGGGTGAAGGAAGGCCAGGAAGAAGAGGGGCCGCTGAACCTGGGGCCTGGGGGGTGCCGGCAGCGTTCGCGCAGCCATCTTTCATTGCTCCTTTCAGGGGAGCTCAGAGATGCGCAGTCTCTCAGAAGCATGAGTTGGGAGGAGCTTTTTAAAAATTTGGTTTGGTGTCGAAAATTCAACCCTTGCACATGCTAAGTGTGAGCTCTACCGCCGAGCTCTACCCCCAGCCCAGAAAGTGCCTTTCCACTGTGTGCAAGAGAACAGAACTGCTTTGGGTTATGCGAGCTAGTGCATTGGTCACCACGAAGAGAGACAGCCACAGCAGTAGTCATGCTGACCTTTTATTGAGCCCCTATGTGTCAATTTTTTCCTAACATTTAGCTCTTAGAACATCTTGTGCATCCAAATTTCAAGTTTTCTCACACAATACGCTCATATTTGTAAGAAAGAGCTGCATCTTAGTTCCCTATGACAGCTCTACCTACGGGGATCCTCTCTTTATTCCTATCCCACCAAACATGCAAAGCTTCTATGTCCAGTTCAGTAGGTGAAGCAATCTTGCCCCCCCCCAACTCTCTCCCCCAAATGAATCTCAATATGTGTTGGATAAAATGGTCGGTCCTGCTGAGTTCCACTTTGATCCCCAAAGTGCTCCAAAATATCAGTCTCTGGGGTCACACAGCATACACAACACCTCAGTGTAGGCAGGATGGAGGCCACGGCATGGACTGTTGGGAATGTTCTGGTTGGCTCCCTGTAGGGTGTGGCTGCTTCATTCCTTGTGCTGCTGGTATCTAGCACTTCACTTACACTGTTCCAGCCGTGTGACCCCTTCCTGCTGAGCAGATCTTGCCTTCTCTGGGGAGTATGGGGGATCATCCTGCAGTTTGGCTGTGGTTCTCAGGGGGAAAGCTCTAGTTTCTACCTTCTGACACTAAGAAGTGACCTGGTCACTACCAAGGGGATTGTCTCCACTAAGCTCCTAGGCCAGATGCTCATCCACCTTAGGTCCCTCCCTGGGAACATCTGGGTAGGCTGCAGGTTACCAATAGCAGCTGAGGAAGCGAGCCTCAGGTTCCCTGCTGCCCCATAGTTACTGTGCTGTGGGTGCAGGCACTGTGGAGCAGCCCGTCAGATGTCTGCTCTGCACCAGGAGAGGGCGGAGACCACGCTTCCCTGCCTTCCCTTCACGGTCCCTTTTCCAGTGTCCCTCTGCCCTCTGGGGCGTGGGCCTAAGGTGGGGGTGCTGGGATGTAGAGCTATGCCTGTTTCCCCTCCTTTGCTACCCCTTTCCTCCCTTTAATCCTTTCGGATGTATTAAATGGGAATTAATGGAAAGTAGAAGCTACTCTCTCACAGCCATATGTCTTTTTCATAAACAAAGTATAGACCTGAGAAAGGTTTGAATTCGAAATTGTTCCCTGACCCCTAGTTGAGGCAGCAGCTGCCAGCTTGTCTGTGGCATTAGGTCCCCGGAGGAAACTTAAAGAACCAGTGGGTCTCTAAAGCTGAGGTTTACTTTAGCAATTGCTCGGGGCTGGGCATGGGCAGCTGGGAGATGAGAATAGATGCGGAGCCTGCGAGTTCTTCTAAGATGTTCTAAAAGTGCAGCGATTGTAGCACAACTCCGTGACTGTACTACAACCCATTGAATTGCATACTTTAAGTGGATAAAAGTTACAATGTGTGCGTTGTATCATCATAAAGCTGTTCTTCCTTAAAGTCACGTGGCTTATCTATAGAGGAAGCAGACCATGAGGGAATATAATTATTATTATTTTTTCATGAAATAATTATTTTTTTAAAAAAGGGTCCATCAGGTAGAAAAGGCTGGACTTGGACTCATTGTGTAGCTTGGGTTGACTTCAAACTTGCAGCAATCTTTCTGCCTCAGCCTCCTGAATGTGTGTGTGTATATATACATATACATATATATATATATATATATATATATATATATATATATATATATATATAGTGTAGGTTGTACAGGGCACAGGGATTACAGAGTCTCACTAGGTAGATTGGACTCAGTGATTCTCCTGTTTTCAGCTTCCCAAGTGCTGGAATTACAGGTGTACACCACTATGCCCAGTCTCTTTCTCAGTGTGCCCCGGGGGTGGGGCCAGGATGGAAGGCCAGGGATCCAACCCTGGCCACTGTGCTCTGCCTAAGCAGGCTCTTTAGTTTGCTGAGCTATTTGGCTGGCCCTTTAAATGAATTTTTAAAAACCTGTGGTATAAAGCCAGATGTAGTGGCATATGCCTGCAAATTCAGCACTCAGAAAGAAGGCCGAGGAGGATTGTTCTAAGTTTGAGGCCAGCCTGGGCTGCACAACAAGTCCAAGATAGCCAGAATTTATGCAGTGAGTCCTTGTGTGGTGGCGGATTGACAGTTGGTGGTTGATCTGTAACACACATGTGGGGCTGGGTGCTGGGTGTGGGAGGTCCAATTGAGGATTTGCTTTTTATTTGTATTTTTAGTACAGGGTCTTCAGGGTCTTCCTACACAGATTGGACTGATAGTGATCCTCCTGTTTTCAGCCTCCCAAGCTAAGGGATTACTTACAGGTATGTGCCACCACACCTAGTCTCAGTTACCACATCCCAGGGGTGAGGCTGGCAGGGCTGGCGGGGCTGGCACGGCACCCTAGGAATCGAGCTCCAGTCCCTGAGTCTACCTAAGCAGATGCTTTAGTCTGCCAAGCTATCGGGCTGGGCCCCACCTAAGGACTGTTGCCTGCAGTGAAAGAGGCAGAACTGGAGAAGAATAGTACTCTTGGAAGCTGTAGAAAGCTGGAGGAGGTTCTCATGCTGAATTTTCTGATAAACTCAGCTGTTCACACTGAAGGACCTCAGGACTTCGTTGTTGCTGAGAATGATGTTGGTTCATTTGGGGCAGCTCTGGTCCTCACTTAGAGCATCACTTCCTGGCTCT
>PVJA010032299.1:0-24239 GCA_004027025.1 Myocastor coypus | reverse complement strand
TGGGAGAAAAATCCCTGATGCATACATCTTAAAGGCTAGCAGTCTTAATCTGGCTCACAGTTTCAGTGAATTCAGTCCATGGCCAGCCCATTCCAATGCAGTCACAACAAGGAAGAATGATGAGACAGAGCCCAGCTTCTCACTTCATGGTGACAGGAAAGCAGTAATGGAGTGGCAGTGGCAAAGGACTCTCTTAGACCCCAGGCCACACCTCTGTGGCCACACAAACAGTCCCAGAAGGCTACTTTCTCAATCCATTAGCAGTAACAGTTAAACTTAGTCATTCTATTTAGCTTAATTTTAAATAATTTTGACTCATTTTAAAAGTAGTGCTTAGATTAAAATATCTTTTCAAATATACAAAATATTTGCTGGTGTTCCTTTTTGTTTGTGTGGTTTGGTTTGGTTTTGAAATAGGATCTCACTATCTACTTCAGGCTGTCCTTGAACTCATGATGTACCTCAGGCTGGGCTCCAACTGGCAGATCCTCTTGTGTCTGCCTTTCAAGGGCTGGTATGATAGATGTGTACCACAATGCCCAATCAAAATTTTTCTTAATAACTTTAGTTTTCCTATCTTTAGTTTTAAACATTCATTAAAACAAGATTTTCCTCTATCTCTACAGAGAGTCGGGAGAGTCAATGAGCTTCCAGGCCTCTGATGCTGGGAGAGTGATGCCCTTGATCCCTTTTGTCTTTCTGCTTCATCTCTTGGGCTGATGAGCTCTAAGATTCTGCTACTATCTGGTCCCCTCATGGACTCTTACACATCTGATCCTGTAAGACTCCCAATGCTGATACATCCTTTGCATAATCATACACATGTTTAAATTTGTCCTGTCCCTCTAGCAAACAGTAACTAAGACTCCTTCTCTCTTTGGAGAAAGTGTATTTAAGTTCTTGCCCATGTTTTTAGTCACTTAGTTTATTTGGTTTATTGTTGTTGTTATTGCTGTTGTTTGTCTTCTTGGAATTTTGGTACTTTTTAATAATTAATTTGTTTGAATAAAGTAAATGTAAGCAGCTTTATCTTGTTCTGATTTTAGAGGAAAATCGTTCCATTTTTCATCACTGAGTATGACCCTATGTGTAGCTTCTGCACATACGCTTTTATTAGGCTCACAGAACTTCTTTCAATTCCTTGTGTGTTGAGGTTGTTAATGCTTTCTTATGGAATGATGTCGAGTTCTATCAAATATAGTTTACACATCTACTAAAATGACCATGTGCTTTTCTGATCTTTATTATGTCCCTATAGCATATCACAATAATGGATATTTTTTGTTGAGCCACCCCTGCATCTCAAGCATAAAGCAGTCAGTTCTAATATATCTTTTGAATAAATTTTTAAAACTTGTGATTTCCTTTGCTACACTTTATTAGGTTATATTTTGCCATACTTTCTTTTTCATCTTCTTTACTTTTAGGTCTCAGTTGTGCCACTTATAAATAAACTATGTCTTAATGATTATATATTGTTTCTAAGCTGACACTATCTATATATTAACACATCCTTTTTAGTTGTTATTTATTACTTGTAGATGTATTTAGACTTTGGCTTAACACAGTAACACATTTTCAAAAGTTTGTCCTGTTTTTGAATGTCCTGAAAGTAGAAACAATGACATGGCTTTTTTTTTTTCTCTTTTAATCTATCATTCAAGAATATACTGTGAGACCATTGGAACGTGGAATGAAGTTTCAATATAGAGCAAATGAAAGGATGGTCACAACTCGTGATAAGTTCTTATTCCCTAACCTGAAGACTCTCTGTATGAGACTTTTAACTTCACCTATGGAACTGGCATTCAGCATCTTGGTGAAAATGTATCTTTCTGACTACTGCTACAGTTGTGGGTTGTAATAGCCTTTTCCACCAGTGCAGGAATTTTACTTTTTCTTTTAACATGCAGAAAATGATGGTAGAAGAATGACACTGTCCAATTAGGGCAAAATTTCAAAAAATAAATATTTCTTTGAAGAGTTGGGAAGGAGGGTTGGATGGTATACTGACAAAACCTTTGGGAAAGGTGGAAAGAGACTCTTATAGTTTTCTAATTGAATTTAAGGAACTCCATGAAATTAATAGTCAACAAATGGACTCAGTGATACCCGTAACCAAACAATTAATGTCCTGAGAAAAGTGTGTTTATCTGCCAAAAATCAGACAGGTAGTTGAAGGCAAAAATCACAGACTCAAGGAAGCTACACAGACAGCACCGGGGCTGATGCTACTCACCTGCCTGGAGAGTGAGATTCATGATCATCAGAATCACATCCACCTTCTCTTAGCAACTTTAATAAAATTGGCAGGCAATTTTATTGTTGGCCTTTGCCGGTTCTGACGCTGCCCAAACTTTAGTTATAAAGGTGTTTATATATGTCAAGTATTAACATGTGATAGCTTCACTCTCTTAACTCCGTGTAATGCTCCTTGAGCCTAGAAAAATACAATTGCTTGAAAATGAAGTAGGTAAAGTTTTAAAATGGAAGCTGATTCATATGAAAAATAAGATGTTGCCATTTTTCAGAGAAGGGAAACATCTGTGCTGTCCTAAGGCTCACCCCCACCTCATTCCTTTTGCTTTTGCACTCCGTTATGGTCAACTTTGATCCATTTGGAGATAGCAAGCAGAGGGCCTGGAGGTTTTTGAAGTGTGTTTGAATCACTGAGCAAAGTTTTTCTGTGACAGACTATTTTTTCCATAGGAAACCATATGCTAATTAGTGATTATTAATTGGGTGCTTTCTCTAGATTGTGCTTAGAGTACAGAGAAAGACAATACCATAGAGGAAGAGAAACTGACCGAAAAATTTATGTATAACTTTTACAATCCTGTCCACCGTGCAAAGTCACCTTATCCTGACATTGAATCTAGATAAAAACTCGAGTGATCTTACCCTAATAAGGGAGCATCAGTTCCTATGGACTAAAAGAGAAGCAACACTCTGTACATCAAAGGCATGTAAAAGAGGAGCATAGATGCCACCGTCAAGGAATGAGGCTATAATTATCAAATTCAGGTGCATGCAAAACTGAACCTACAATTCTTATTCAATACAACCTCGGCCAATGAATATCAACAGGAAGTGACCAGGAAACAATGGGAGTGTAGTACTTGGCTGAGGTATTCACTATTGACACAGTGTTTGACATCAAAGGCAAAGACATTTTACTTATTGCAATCAAAACCATTATGACCTTGTATTCTCTTGACTATTCTTACTCTCTTTAGCGCTCATACAGGTGTTAACAAACAAATTGATTAGGTCTGGGACTGAAGACTTCCTGTCCCTTAGAGACACTAGAGTTCAAAGATAGTGATAGGGTCATGCAGGAAATATTTGTAAAAAGAAGAAATTAGAAGGTAGAGGTTCCTTTCTTGGATATTACTTAGATATTTTTGCTGCTTATTCTTCACATTCTGAACTTCTTAGTGATGTTTGTATCTGGATGTTATAACTAACAAATCAACACTCACTTATTATTCATGCCCATTCCTACATCATTCCCTTTAATTTTACTCTTTTATGCATCACCTATGAACTATAAAACCAATAAATTTTTGTCACCAAAGATTTACCTTCTAAATTTCAGGCTCACTCAAATGCTTTATTTAACATTGACCTTTTATATTAAGTAGGCAGTAAAATTTTGATAAGAGAAGAACTGGACTCCAAATCTTTTCCTAAAAACTAATATTAGTCTGTCCTTGTCAATTAAGAGTTGCAGTTTCCCAGGGACGCAATAGTCTGGGCCCTCCCTTTCTGTCATGAATGCTACCTCTTTGTGCAGAGATACAAATAGTTTGATCACTACTGCCAGCCTTAAAAGAGAATCCTGAGTAGTTACTGTCTCTGACCTAAGTTGGTAAACCTGACCGGTCTCACCTGTCAGGATGCCTACCCCAAACTATGCTCAGCACAGTCCTGGTGAAAACATTAAGTCTACCGCATTTATCAACTGAAAATCGAATAATCTTTCTAACTTTACTTACGTTCTAAGTAAAAGCTTCAATCCTTACAAAACCTGCAAAGATCACGGACAGGCTTCTGAGCTCAGTCTTTCCTTTGCACTGCAACTTATTAATATGTCTCTAAAAGTTCTGGGCATTCTCCTCTGCAGGACCCAAGTACGACTAATGCTACTGCCAGATACAATTTTGGCTAAACCTTCACCCCTGCCAGCCACATACCGTCAGTGTCATATTCCAAGATATTGTACTCTCACTCACTTGTTTAATATGACAACATACTGCTCCACTTCAGTTATTCCTAAGAACCATTATTGGCTTTTTTCTACATCACTTACAAGCTTATACTTACTTGTTCGTTAATTCTCATTATATAAGTGCCTATTTTCTAGGTGAGTTTGTCTGTTTTGCGTTTTTACGCATTTAAGTGCATGTCAAAATATATGAAAACCACTTTAAATCGTTCTTCTCCAGTACTGAGTGTTGAAAATATGTGCCTCATTTTGAATTTACCAAGACTTTCAGGTTTTAACCTGTGCATTTAGTTTCACGATGCATTGTGCCAATTAATTTTTTTTACTTTAAAAAAAATAGTGGCCAACGTGTGCAGAACGTGAAAGTTACACTGATTGTGGAAGTTGGAACCTGTGCATTACACATCTTAGTTCGCTTTCCATCATTTTTGCTTTCTCTCCCTCCTTCTATGCCTTAGTAACCTCTCCTTTTACTAAAGCGGTAGTGCCATTTGTCACTATCTACCTTTTATTTGCTCTTCATTTACACCTTAGATTTCCAATCTAAGGGAGAGCATGTGACACATAAGCTGTGCCCCCGGTTTATTTAATGTGTCACCAGGGTGTAAGATACATTTTCTTGCACTTGAATTACTTAAACTTTTTGTGACAAAGAAAAATTTCATTGTGCTTGAATACTATGTTTGTTTTGTCCCTCTCTGGTGGTGGACAGCCAGACTGCTTCTCAGATTTAGTCAGTGGGATTTGTGCTGTGTATGCATAGGCATGATAAAGTCTTTAACTCTTTGGAGAGAGTACCTCTTAGGGGAAGGCCTGAGTGGCAGGATATCAAGTTGGTTAGGACAAAATAATAATAATAATAATAATAATAATAATAATAATAATAATAATAATAATAATAAAAGTTACTATGTAAGAGAAAGAAGTTGCTCAGTGGGAAGAAAAGACAGGACTAAGGAAAAGGACAAATGAAAGAAAGGGAAAAATATATAGGTATATACACAGGATAGCTTGGATAATCATGTCATCAATTTCTGGTGATCTTTTGAAAGAAGCATTTAATGCCTAAAATTTTCTGAGTTTACTCTGAGTTTTTTTTTTCCACTTTTGAATTTTTCATAACCTCATTGTTACTGCTTTTTTCTTTAAACAAATCTTGTATGTTTATATCTAGCAATTTGAACAGCTAATTTAAAGATAGTATCACGAATACAGGAATCACTGTTGAATTCCTATTACCTTCTTTGAAACTTTGAATCACTTTTAAAGATTTTTACTATCACTATTTTGTATTCTTTCAAAATAAATAATTCAGAAGAGTTTAGTTAATACTTTTATTATTTCTTTTAATAAATAGCAATATGGCAGTTTCAAAACACATTAGTAGTACATTCACAGTAATTAATACAATGTATATTGTCCTCATAGTAGTTATATAGAGCACAGGTATAGACATGATAAATTTTCTAATCGATATTGGTAAAAAACATTCTGCTCTTTGGACTAAGAGCAAGTAGTTGTACACATAGTCCAATGTTCTATAATTGCAATGTGTTACTGATGAACCTGGCAATGTTGGAAACTGTTGATTTAAGCCTTTTACAGCTCAGCATACTAATCTAGCTTTACATTTCATGACTTGTAGTTAAACTTCTCTGCTGGGTGGTTAAGGACAAGTTAAAGCAAGATCTGTATTACAAAACATGTAACTTTTGTATCTCCCACAGTCAGTCAAATCCCCTGAGGATTAACTTTGAAACCATGTACAGTGCTTTGTATGACTCTTGTCAGTGTCAGCCATCTGGAGGAGTCACAGACATGGCTTGACTAGTTTGTTCTCTATGAAAGCCTGAGAGAACAATTTCTCTCTCAGTGACTCTCCTTAAGCACACTATATACCTTCAATCCCTTTCCTCTGTGGCCCCATAATCTTCTTGAACAGAAAACTTGGGAAACCACTGAGTTATAGGATGTAGCAGCACAGGTTCTGTTCTGTCCTGAGCCCTCACTGACATTGAAGGGCTAAGGCCAAAATATTGGCTGTCCTTGCAGCCCTTCTTTTTCTCTAAATTTGGTCTGAATATTCTTAGCCCTCCAGAAGGAAAGCTTAGTGATACTATAGCTCTATAACATGGGTATTTTAGCTTAACATCACTGACATTCTGTATAACAAACAATTTAGACTTAACTTGAAATTGGTATTTTCCATCAATCATTAATATTCTAATAAATCTCTATGTAATGTGATAAAAGTAGTTACAGATTTTTAGACAGACATTTGGAAATATAAGGATGCACAAAATTGTAGCCTGTCAATCCTATGGCATTTTGCCTAGTCTCTTACTCTCTCTCCCTTTTTTTTTTGGTTGTTTTGAGACAGGGTCTCACTATGCAGTTCAGGCTGGCCTTGAACTCACTTCTGTAGCCCAGACTGGTCTCGAACTCACACAGATCCTCCTGCCTCAGCCTCCCGAGTGCTGGGATTACAGGTGTGCCCCACCACGCCCAGCTCTTCTTACACTCCCTTAATACCCTTTTTTGCTCTCTTGTAAACCAACCATTTACTTGAGAGAGAGTATAACAGTAACTGAAATTACATTTGAATCAGTATACATCAAAAAGGCCAAAATGACAGGCATTTCAAGCATAGATTTAGTGTTTTGCATTGCTATCAACAATGTAAAAAACGTTTTGAAGGTTCTAGGGACCATTGTCTAATTGATCATGTTCATATAAGTGCATAGTTTTGCTCCTGCTATGTTTCATCTCTTTTCTGCTTCCAGTCACTTTGCTGTTTAATTCATAAGTCTTTGATTTCCATTCAGCAACCGACAACAAATATTGGCAAGGCTGTGGGGAAAAAGGAACCCTTCTCCACTGGTGGTGGGAATACAGACTGGTGCAACCATTATGGAGAGCATTGTGGAAACTCCTTAAAAAACTAGGCTGGAAATCCCATTCAATACAACTATCCCCGTAATGGGAATTTTCCCAGAAGTACTGAAAACATCATACCATAGTGATATCTATGCACCTATGTTTATAGCTGCCCAATTTGTAATAACCAAATCTTAAAAACAACCAAAATTTCCATCATCCAAAGAATGGCTAAAAAAGATTCAGTACTTTCTACAGTGGAATATTACTCAGCTATAAAGAATGATAGACTAGAAGTCTTCTTATATAAAAGGATGTATCTTGAAGATATATTTAAAAGTGAAATAAACCAGATCTACATATGTAAATATTGTATAGTCTCCCTAGTGTAAGAATTCAAAAGAAGAAATAAAAATAGTTAATACTGTATTTCAACTGTAAGCATTTTTACTGTGGCATATTTGAAAATGACTTTCATTTTGCAATACATTTTAAAGTATTTTGATTTTATTTTATTTATTTGTTATTATTATTACTTTTTCACACAGTTGGGATTTGAACTCATGACCTTGCACTTGCTAGGCAGGCTCTTAAGGCATGGAGCTATTTCCCCAGCCCCTTAATATATTTTGAATATATAATATAGGCTATTGTCCTTCAGTATATTTACAATACTATTCAACAAGGTTTGATTTTAATTGTTTGTACACAGTACCAATCAATTTGGCCAATATTTCATCCATTATAATTCAAATTGCTCTTTAGCTTTTTTGTGTGTGGCAGATGTAGGAGGAGTAAAGCCAGATGCTGTGCATCCTGGGCCAAAATGAAACTAGTGAGTTGCACACTCAGCCTCTCTGTCCCTACCTTTAAAGCCCTGCACTAAACTCATCTTGATTAGGTTTTTCTCCTCTAGTCTGAGCCACTTATAATGATGGAACAAGCACTGTTTACAAATCTGTGCTTAGAGTAAATTATGATCAAATCTAATACAAAAATAAAGCAACCTGTTAAATTTTATGTTAATTGAATGAGCCATAACATTGAAAACATAATCTCTACCACCTAAAAGCAGTTTCTGGGTAATCTCTTGAATCCTGTTCATCAGGCAGCTTGACATTTTTCTAAGCTCAAGAATGTCATCAGTGTCACACAGTGCTCTACCAGCTGTCCACTTCTTTTGCCCTGAGTCTTCAGCGACCACTTATGCACCTGTGCCCGTGTCACTTTCTCCCACAGGCTTTAGGAAGCTTCCAGCTGCCCTGCACACATCCTTCACCTGGACAGTGGCTACCAAAAGACTTGCAGTGCCACCACAGACATTGCTATGAACCACAACCTGTTGCATCATTTTGAAGTGCACCATGAGCCTCAGTACCCAGCCACAATGAAGTCGGGAGAAAGAGCAGGCAAATACAACAAACCATTTTTTATAGATAAAATGCAGTTCGTACAACACCAGAACAAGACGTTGGCAATTAAGAGGCTCTTGTCACAGTGAAAAGGCAAAGTGATAGGGAGTCTATCAGTGATCTTCTCTGGGGACAGAATTCACTGGATCAGGTGAGGCAGACACTAGAGTGCAGCTGTCAACCTCCCTGAGCTGGTGGACAATTTCAAGAATGAGTACAATAATGATATCAATAAACATGAACGGATGCACAGTGAATTTATGTCTGCGAGGAAGGTTGGGGTTGAAGCGTTCATGAGCAAAACAGCTGGCTTCTCAGAAGGGCTGAGGGCTGAGGTCATCTTCCTCAGGCAGGTAGTTATATGAAGAGACTGTGGATGTCAGTTCCAGTTCTCTCTCTCTCTCTCTCTCTCTCTTTCTCACACACACACACACTACAAACTGTCTGCCAGAGCGTGACTAGTAAACCCTGATAAAGAGAGAAATAAACACAGGAGAGAAAGCCAGTGTATTTGTTGGGGTCCAGACTTCACTAGCATGGAGTGAAGCTCCAAACTGGGGACTCAAATCATCAGATTTATTGACAAACAAGGAAGTCATAGAGTTATGCTAAATGCCGACATTTGTTTTAGGTATGAAGGTACTCAGCAGGGCATGAAACAATTTTGCTAAATAATGAGTTATTGTCCAGTTGTTCTCTCGTGTGTTTCCTTGTTTCTCCATAAGGCCCATTTATGCCCATGCTGGCAAACACCCTGTCTTCAAGACATTTATGCTCCTCAGAAGTAGCAGTCTTTAGCCTCCCAAATCAATCAGAGCAAACATCAAGGAACTGCACCACTGTCCATAAGCAAGAGCTGTTCCCCTCCCACAAGTTCATTGTTGAGTTCCACATGAGATAAAAGAAAATCCACTGCAGCCACACTGTGACCGAGGGCACATTCCAACCATCTGCCTGGAGACATTGCAGATGGCCTGTGTCACACCAAGACAAGATCTCCAAAAGAAACTGCAACATGAGACACCTCCAGGGGGAGTTAGCGGCCTGTTAAAGCCAGAGTACTTCCCTAGAGGCTGCACTGTGCATGGGAACAGCATGGGGAGCTCGACACTGAGGAGCCCAGGGCCAGGCTGCCTGGCCTGGAGGTTGTGCATCTGAGCATGACCAGCAACTCATAGTGTCAAGATGTCCCTAAATATCAAGGCACCCACAAGCTGCTTGAGAGCCACAGCCAGCTGCAGTCTTCAGTGTAGAACATGAGGTCATACAATGACCTCCAGTGACTACTTAGAGGAGTCACTTTTTCCCACTGGTCCCTTTCCAGGCCTGGAATTGGGTCAGAGTCCCATTCTTCTGTGCTCTCCATCAAAAATAACTCAATTGTCTTTTCTAAAAGAAAGCTTCAAAAAAAAAGAAAGCCTCGTTTACTCTGCTGCCCAAATGGGAAAATGAAAACAGTCTCAAAGATAACCATGGTCAGACAGCGTTATCAGTGAACAAACCCAAATGTCTAAGAAACAAATGCTATCAGAATATATTGCATCTGATTTTATAGAGAATATATAGAAATACTAAATACATTTTGATGGCAGCATAACTAGATAATAAAATCTTACAGATATGAAAGGCAAAGAACAGCATATTAAGATGAATAGAGATGTGATAAACTCTGATTATTTTTATTAGTAAATTAAATTTGACAACATATGGAAGGATAAAGAAAGACAAAAAGAAAGCATAATATATCATGTTCAAGGTAGATTTCTTTTCATGAATGTACTATTACATTAACATTCAAAATGTTGATGGTTAAATATGTAAAGCTTAAAAAATGTTACGTTAACTTTTAAGGATGGCTTAGGTCAATTATTCATGGATATAGATTAAAAATCTAAGAAAAGGATAAAGTGAAAGCAAAGAATGTAAAGTGATGTTAATAAAAATGAAATGTAATAAAAACAATAGGCAAAAGCTAATTCATTGAGATTACTAATGTAATTCTTCAGCAAAGAAGACAAAAGAATTCAGAAATGAAAGAGGGTATATTACTAAAAATGTGATAGTATTGAAAAGACAGAATGGAAAATTGTAAACACTAAAAAGGATAAATGTATTAAAATATTCAAGTGACCAAAATAGTAAAATAAAATTTATAATTTCATTTCATTTGAGAATAAGATAAAATAGAAAATTCATGTAGCTATCTAGTAATAATTGAGTCCATTACTAAAAAATGAGTCAATCACATATATATATATATATATATATATATATATATATATATATTTAATTTGCTTTGTTTTTTCAGTACCAGAATTGAACTCAAGATCTTGCACTTGCCAGGCAAGTGCTTATTCTACTGAGCTGTCTTTCCAGCCCTATCATGAATTTTGAGTCATGTTGAGTTTAATGATAAATTGCGTCAGATATATGAAGAAATAATTGGTCATTTAAAATTCTTTGAAAAAATAGATTTTATATAGATATATATAGATATATATAGAGAGATAGATAGATAGAGAAAGGATATATATATATATAGATAGATAGATAGATAGATAGATAGATACATATATATGTTTACTTTGTGTTTTCAGCAGAAATCTGACCCTAAAACTATGGAAAATCTCCAACAAAAATGAAGCATAGGCATTTATCTCTCATTAGTATGTGTGAAAAGCTCTTTAACAAAATGCTAGTTAAAATTCCTGCTATATATAAAAAGAAACTGTGTTTTTCCAGCCCAAAACACCTTAGTGACTTCTACATAAAGCATATAATTAGTACATAGGTATGAAATGACTCATGCGGTTAACATAAAAATTAAAAATTTGGCAAAATAACCAGAACTTTTCCAAAATTTAATATTTAATACTAAAAAATGCATGCGTTGGTGTTAAACTTCATTAACTACCTAAGAAATGAAAATTAACTTAAAAAATACATTAAGATGAAAATTAAAATACAATTTAAAATTAAAAATGTTACATTATCTAGAATGTCTAATTGAAGAAAGATATAACAAATGTTCATATATACATGTAGTGATTGTAAATTTCATACATTTGCAAGTTTAAAATGTATTATATTTTAAATGGTTTGGTATTTCAACAATTAATTTTGGTACACATTAGACATAAATAATGATCACACTTAGGAAATTTAAATCTACATATAATATCTCTTATCTCTTTTTTCTCCTTCCTCTCCTCCTTCTTCAATCTTACTTCTCCTGTTCATTTATAAAACATTGTTTCTAATGTGTGATGTTGGCTTTTGGATTGTGAGATGGCTTTTATCAAATCTCAATAAAGACCTTCCATTGTAATTTTTGGTAAGATGTGTGTCATGTGTATTATGTGGGACACTGTCAAATGCCTTTTCTACATCTATTGCTACAATCCTTGGCTTTTCTTCATTGCTTCACTTAATGTGTGCTTTTAAATTTATTGATTTGCATCTGTAGCAAATTCATTCTCCCATCATGTCATACATGTGGCACAATCGGGTCAAGACAAAGAGGAAAAGTTAAAAATACTACTAATGTTGCAGCATAGATGTAGAAATTAGCTGGGAACATGCTGAGGAATATAGGTTTTGAGTTCATACTGCATTCGTGCTTCACCTTTTCTGAGTTGCACTGCTTTGATCAAGTTATTTACGAGGAGATACAATATTGTTTGTCCTATCATTAAAATGAGGGGAGTGATTTCGGTAAGGTGGAATTCCTCAGAGGATTACATGAGACAATGCCAGTGAATAGTTTAGCACATTCCACAAATAGTGTGAGGATTCATCAGTCCAGCACAGGGATCTCTAACACTTCTGCAGGGCAGGATCATCTGGACAGGATAAAAGTCACCCATCTCGGCTTAATGAGCATTACACCAAAGCATTCATGTATGATGAATGAACTTGATGGCTTAAAAATATCTGAAAAATTCTAATATGCAGACAGATTTAAATACAGTGGGATAGAATATATAGTTATATGTGTGACTTACACTTACTAAGAAAGAGGGCCCGTTTTTCGAGGCTATTACTGCTTTGGCTGTTTCAATTTCTTTTTCAAAGTTCAAAGCAAACAAAGAGCTGCAGTATATCTCTTTGCATTTCTACTGAATGTTTTTTAACTAACATTGTTTTTATTTGCCTCTTTATGACTCAGACACAACCATAATTCATACACTGAGCTCGTTCATTTGTTCTATAAAATATTAACCAGCAGATTACAAAATCTTGGAGTACTTTCTCTTGTTATACATCAGATAATAGGATGTGTATGAGGAATCATTGAAATGTTTATGTTTTGTTTAACTTTCCAGTGTGAGCTTGTCCTTCTTTCATTTCTATATGTCAGTTTTCCTAGTTTATCACAGAACTTCACCACTGAGCTTTTAAATGATTCTGATGTAACCGCTCACTCATATATAATTTTATATGGGTACATTCATGCTGTAGTGAATTAAACATTGGCCTATGATCCAAAATATTGAAAATGCACTTAATGTGATTCCTTTGTAGTAATTCACAATTACAGTTTACAGAATCATTAGTCCTGAAATGCATAATCACCCAACAATATAAATTGTATGGCATGCTTAATAATGAAGGGTGTTTACAGACACAAATATGTCTTTTACTGTGATGGCATGAGAGACTATGAGCACTTAATCAGAACGCACTGTGGTGGGAGGTGATTGCTGACCTGGGTCCCCTCAGTCGCAGCAGGGGACACCCATGGAGGGGCAGTGAGGCCATAGTTCCACTTCGATGCTTGCTGTACTCAAAACTGCTCTGTCCGTGCCAACACAGTTTCAATTAAACAATTGTTAAATATGTTTTTAGAACTTTTCCTCTTCCTAAAGTGGCATACCCTTGAAATAGATGACTATCATTCTTTAAGTGATAATTAGAGGGACGTGGAAGGAAATCTGGCCAAAGGATGGAGATAAGCACTGAATCATTTTAACCACAAACCCAAAATGCCAGTCTTTTGATGAAATTCCCAGAAAAAAGATAATTAGCATCTCCTCATGTTTTGTTTTTCTATGCTTCAGAGAAAATTTATGTGCATATCACTTATTTTCTTGGTACGGGACAATTTGCAGTTTTGTAGAACAGCTTGTGGTGTTTATTTTTCTCTTGATCTATTTTATTACAGAATTTAAATAGTATAGCACTTCCATCTTTATGGACTTACACAATACAAGCTACCGAAGTATCATCAGGTTATGTCAACATAGATCAGATGTGAGAGACCTTGATGCTCACATTGAAAATACGAGCCTGCTGTACTTACTTTTGAGTATCGCTTCTTTCTTCCATGCCCTTTATTTATGCAGAAGTCCTTCTCTGTCCACCCGTCTTTGCCTGTCTGTCTCCTTCTTTCCCCTCCCTTCTTTCTTCCTCCTTCTTTCCCTTTCATTTTTTATCCACATCACTGATTTTCTAACCTAACTTACAAGTCTTCTCATCCATTGTTTAAATGTAGAAAATCAATTTTCTTCAACTTTTAGATGTTCCTGGTATATCTACAGCTATAGTTATTATCTTTTGTATTTCATTATCAATGAAATAGACCCCCATTCACAACAATCTTCCAATTCAAGCTCCTTCCTTTGAACAAAATTGCTAAACTATTTTTATATGTATCCAAGTACTCTTCTTCTAGCTTAACATGCCACTATTTGAAATATTTCTCCAGTCACATTTACTTAACTCTATTTATCTTGCTTATATAATTTCATATATTTTTAAGTTTTACAATATATTTATTAGGATAAGATATTCAATTTGCTAAGTATCTGGATTAAAGTGATTAAAATACTTTTTGTACAATTTTTTGGACTATATATTGTTTACAACAGCACTGGTGTTTTAGAGCAGGGATAAGGTAGAAATCTGACATATTTAATGCCTTAATCTTTTTGTGACATTCAAAACAAACCCACTGTTTTATAAACACTAATCCAAACTTAAAGAGACATATACCACTAAGTACTCACAGTATAGTTGAAAATAAATAAAAAACAAGAGCAGAAGTCTGCAGATCACCAGACAGACAAACTGGTGAAGCCCCATCATTGATGGCTTTGAGGGTCGCTGGCTAGATTTTGATGTAAGTTCTTCAATTCTACATGGAAAGATGAGAGAGAGAGAGAGAGAGAGAGAGAGAGAGAGAGAGAGAGAGAGAGAGACCTACTTTCTAAGAATCTCTAGTCAGAGCAGCACAGTTTCCAGGCCTAGTGAAGACTCTGAGGCCCATTCTCTGCTGAGACAAGGTGCCCCTTGATAGGGGTAGTACTAACTGGGATCCCCAAGCCTCAAGACAGCAATGGCAATGGGCCAGCCACATGGAGTGGGAACAGCAACAACCCATCACCAAGCACAGCTGTATTCATCTGGACATGTGTTTAGTAATCCACATACACAGGGCCTGAAACACAAGGCCAATACACTTAAAGGTAACTGCAGTGATCACAAACACTGTATTGAAAGGAGCACAAGTATACTTCAGCACATGCTGTGTTTGCATCCCGGTCACAGCTGAAGCATACATCAGAAGAGAAGTGAGAGAGAGGCCAAATAGGCATCTCCATCAGCCAGGCCAACGAGACCTGGGATGCAGCTCAGTCGCTACTGGGTGGGTTAAAGCTGTTGGAGGAACAAACCTGGGATGTCTCCACTGCTCAGCATCAAATACCTTGTTGAAAGCATGAAGCATGTATGCTTTAAGCCTGCTGTCTCCTCAGTAATTTTTATTAAGCATTTATTTACAAAGTTCTCAAATTTCAGACTGAAGACTTCTCTGGTAAGTTCTGGAGGTGACTCTTAGAGTATGTAATACAGCATGACAAAATTGCCATAGGTGTCCTGCTGTCTATGGTGCCTGAACTGTAGGGTCTCTCAGAGTCCTGGGTCTTGGTGGTCTGAGCTGCAGCTCCCTCCACCTGGTACCTGAACATCAGCTCCAGCTCCTTGGCATCTCAAGGGGGTTGGAGAAATTCCCAGCAGCCATCTCTGCCAAGACAACTCCATGTTCCTGATGTCCAATGGCACTGAGGAGTGGATGCCCTGCAGTCCTTCTGTTGGCATATGGCAGCTGGTATCCATGAAGGAACTGGCCACAAAGTACACCAACTGCCCACTGAGCTCAATGTCAGAGAGCTTGATCTCTGTAAAGGAGATGAACAGGATGTGGGACTTGACATCTCTGTGCTTCTCCCTTGAAGTATGTCAGAGCTTTGATTACAACAATGCTAACATTTCCTAAAATTTGCCTAGCTTTCATCAGGACCTGACCCAAGAACTGCCACCCATGTGCTCCATGCAGAGGCTGATCCATTGTCACTGTGGAAAGCCCTGTTGGAATCCAGAATGTATGATGAGTTGCACTTCTGCAGGACCTACAAATCAAGGATATTCTGCTATTGGACAACTGGTATGACCACTGAGTGGATGAACTTTGGCCATGACTAGGCCAGAAAGCCTGTGGGAGACATTGAACATCACCATGCCATCACTAGCGCACAGCTAATCTTCTCAAAGTCAGTGGTAGTTGGTCAGCTCTCTCACCTTTGCTTCTGTCAAAGGAAAGCATGGAGGCTCTTCCTCTGCTTTAGTGAAGCCGAAACAAAACAAATCAAAACAAACAAACAAAAAAACTCTGACAATAGTTAAATTTACAATCCGGTTCTTATTTAAAATGTAAATCAGTGAGGTGTGATCCAGTTTGTTGGTTCTTTGTAGTATTTCCCATATAGTCTGGGTTTTGCTCATAATGCCTCTGCCTACACTGTCAAGACTTCTAACTACTTTCTCTTCCTGTAAACTTAGTGTTTCTGTTTTCATATGTATGTCTTTTATTCATTTTGAGTTTATTTTAATACATAGTAATAGGCATGGGTCTAGTTTTATTCTTTGGCATACAATAAGCCACTTTTTCCAGTACCATTTATTAAAAAGACTTTCTTTTTTAACGTGTTTTAGTGCACAGTCTACAGGGTCCCACCACATAGATCAGGTTCAAAGTGATCTTCCTGTTTTCAGTGTCCCAAGTGCTGGGATTACAGGCATGTGCCACCACACCCAGTGTCAATCTCAGCCTCAGTGTGGCCCAGGGGTGGGGCCTGCATGGCATACCAGGGTTGGAACCCTGTTCCTTGCATCTGCCTAAGCAGGTGTTTTAATCTTGTGAGCTATTTGACTAGCCCTAGGAGGCTAACTTTCTTTCAGTGAACATATTTGGATCCACTGTCAACAATAAAGTGACTGAGGTGTTTGTAGTTGTGCCTATATCTTATCTTCTGTTCCATTGATCCTCAAGTCTGTATTTTTGTTTTTTTGCTTTGTTTTGTTTTTGCCAGTACTATGCTAATTTTATTACAGCAGCTTTGTGGTATAGTCTCAGGTCAGGATTGCGATGCCGCCTGCACCACCTTGGGAAATACTTCAAAAAACCCACAAAGGGGATCTCAATTTGTTAAAAAAGCTTCCACACAACAAAATAAATCACTAAGAGAGAGAAAAAGAAAACTCAGAGTGGGGAAAAGTCATAGCTACTTGTCAGGGCCAGACAGATAGCTCAGCGGGCTAAAGCACCTGTTGCTGCAGAGCACAGACTGGGTATGGTGGCACATGCCTATAGTCCCAGCACTTGAGAGGCTGAAAACAGCAGAAGCAGTTCAGCTCTGATCTATGTAGTGAGACTGTATATGCCCTGTAGACACTGCCATAAATTCATTAAAAATATCATAGCTATTTGTCTTTCAGACAAAGGATTTATATCAAGAGCATATGAAGAATTGAAATACTCTAGGAATCCTCCCAAAATTTAGTGACCCAGTAAAAAATGGGCATCTGAGATGAATAAGCACTTCCGAAATAAATGCAATATAAATATATGGAAAAATACTCAGCATCTTTGTTCATCTGAGAAATGCAAATGAAAACAACACAGACATTCCATCTCATTCCGAAAAAGAATGACTATCATCAAGAAATCAGCCTATAACAAATGCTGTCAGGATTGTAGAGAAAAAGGAACCTTTCTCCACTGTTGGTTGTAGACTGGTAAAATCACTGCGAAAATCAATGTGGAGAGCACTTTTAAAAGTAGCATTAGAGGTCCTGCTGTAACGTAAAATGCTCCTCCTGAACCAGTGAACTTCAGTTTGGTAAGCCCCCAGGTAATAGTTCCTGTTCCATTTTCAGTTGCTTCTGTGTCTTAGAAATAGTTGGCCACTGGAATGCATAGTAGGATGCATAGTAAGAACCAATTAAAGACAGACAAGTACTCTGCCTCTATATTTCTCCTTGGAAATCCCATAAAAATCATCATCCATGGGTACGTGAGGTTATTCTGGGAATGATGTTGATCATGGCCCAGCAACAAAATTAAATCTCACTCCAAATCCTGGGTGTTGCTCAACTATTTCTGCTTGCCATAGCAGCACCCAAACCATCTATTGTGGTTATTTTCCTAGAAGAATTAAAAACATCATAATGTAGGGCTATATGTGAACCCCTGTTTATAGCAGCACAAGTTGCAATAACTGAATCTTGTAAACAACCCAAATGTGCATCAACCAAGGAACAAATGAAAAAAAAAATGTGGCTTTTCAATTTTTGTTATTTTGTTAGAAAATTCAAAATGTACTATTAAAAATTATTCATTTTGATATATTTAATATATTTTAATTTTCTTTCCTAAGCATAATCTTGACTCTTACCTCTTCTCCATTGGTAAGTATTTATTTGTAAAAACAATATGTAAGCACATTTACTATGGTCCAATCAAGTTTCTACTTTTGTTAGATGTGGTTTGTGGCCTTTATTTGGAAGTCTCCCTCACATATTGGATAATGATTAGGGAATTTAATTGTTTGTTCATGTTGAAGTGAGTCTCTAAAATGTTGATAGAAGGCTTCGTGTTTGTAACTGTGTTTTGACAAGTAGTCAGCTTCCCTGCTTATGGGGATGAACTCTGGGATCATTTCCACATGACTCATTTTCTACAGCCTACAGCTGCTGGTTCTTTTTCAGACAGAGCAGAGAACATGCGAGGAATTTTTGTTAATTCGGAATGACAGTGTCCACATTGGCATTATTCGATTACTACCTCTGAAATTTCTCTGGACTCTTTGTTCATCTTAGTGCTGTCCCTTTAAAGTTTCTCAAAGAGTCATTAACAGCTTTTGTTTGGTTAAAATTAGGTGGATGAAGATGATCAAGCCTGATGATGAATGTAGTGATATTGGTGACACGGAAGGGTTTTCCAATTATTTCATAAGCTCTGTGGCCCATTGCTCAACTATGCATCCTGAGATACAGGTGAGTTTCCACTGAAGAATTCTGGGCTCCTGCTGTAGGTTTATTTTGCTTTCATTAGTGTCTCTCTCTACACACATTTTAGAGTGCGACATCTTCCACTCTGTTAGGGCATTTGCTGTTGTTTTTCCACCTAATTGTTTTGCAAACTGGTGTGCATGTTTCTGTCTTGCTGTTGTCTTCCACCTATTCTCCTCAGCCTATATTTATTTACTGTCATTTTAACTGGGCTAAGGAGAAGGGGAAGACCTGAACATATCTAGGGATTGCAATGTGCTGAAGAACAAATTTATCACATTTTATTTTTCATTGAGAGTTGATTCCAGTACATACCACTTTAGATGAAATCTGAGTTGCAATTCTCATTAGTATTACTAATTAAATTCTCATAGAAATTTTTCACAAGATATGATGGCTCTCAGAGTCACACAATTACTGTTCTGTGGAATTACGGATCATGGTATAATTCATTTAATAACTGAAAAGGTATAGTCACAAAACAAGAAGAACGAATACAGGGTGATTAGCAGTGCTGAACTGTACCGGAGGGGCTGGGCGAACACGTGCACACGTGTCCGCATGCCTGTGTCCTCACACCTGTCTGTGTCTGTGCATCACTATGGCTAGAGATTGAGAGATGTGATCAGCTAAGTGGCATACAACTTGCATTTTTCAAAGCTATATGTTTTGTTTGGACTATGTTTAATCTCCCATTCTCCACCATTCGAGTTAGAGCAACCTGCAGTAAGATCCTAGACAATGAATCTCAGTTGTTATCAATTTATTTTCATTTAGCTAACAAAATGAGCATGGTATTCCCCAACTAATCTCTTGTCTTCAGCAGCAATTATTATTTGGTTGATATGTAATCCAACTTATCTATACTGAAGTGAAGATCATTTCATATTAAGAGACTGAATACATAAAAGTCCCATATAGAAAACAATCTTTATGTTTATTAGCTTGTCAACTCCGATGTCTTAAAAGGTTGTGAAAATAGTTTCATAATTTCTTAAAAATAAACTATTGGCTTGAAGCTATTATGTCTTTTAATATGTCAGTGCTATTTTCCACTTAGATTGCTATGCAATTATGGCCTAAATTCATTGAGCTCCTGTTATAATCTCTTTTAATTTCAGTGAATATTTCACTAATAGAATATTATTTCATAAGGTTGTAATTCAAAGTCAATAACTCAAAATTTGAGAAGGCTTCATAAGACTAGTGTAAGAGCAAACTTTGATATGATAGTTATATAGTTTTATTAGACAATTATACAGCAAAACATTGAAGCAAAGAAAAACACATTAGATTCTCTCTCAGTTTAAAGCTGTTGGCATTATTTTCATTTCTACTTTCCCTAATGCCATATGACTAGTTTCCAACAAAACAGTTTAGTAGGTGGAATTTTTCTGACTCATTTCTAAATGTAAATTTTGAAGAAAAAGAGTAGGTTACTAATGATAAAAACCCAGATGCTATTGCAGTCTTTCAGAGAGAAAGTTTTGACAAATTAAATCTGGTACAATACTTATGTCACACTTCACATTCTAGTTAAGTAAATGTTTTGATTTACCCACTGATTAGTCATACTGAGCACCATGTAATGTTACTCAAATAATACATGTTAAAAAGCACTGCACGGTAAATATATACAGTACTTTTAAGACATACATATTTATGTTACTTTTAGACAAAATCTTCAGTTGGAGCATGGTATTACATTTAATTTAGCATCCTATAAAAATAATTTTCTGACCTAAAAATATTTTTTACATCTCCCAATTGTATGTTTTTCATGTTGCTATGAGAATGATTAATTTTATTCTTGTAAAAGTATTATAATTTCTCTCATCAGAAATTTCTTCCAAATTAACTATGACTTGTGCTTGTATTGAGAAAGGCACACTTAATAATTCATTAAATTTTTATTCACCATGAAAAGACTTTTAGCCAGGCGTGGTGGCTCACGCCTGTAATCTCAGCACTCGGGAGGCTGAGGCAGGAGGATCGGTGCGAGTTCGAGACCAGCCTGGGCTACAAAAGTGAGCTCAAGGCCAGCCTCAAATTCATAATGAGACCCTGTCTCAAAAAGACAAAAAAAAAAAAAAAAAAAAAAAAAAAAAAAAAAAAAAAAAAAAAAAAAAAAAAAAAAAAGACTTCTGTGTGCAATCAACAAATATATTTGATTTCAAATTAAGATACATTCTCTCTGGCCTGATGTGCCGGCTCCACCCCCAGGGTGCAGGGAGACAGCAACTGAGGATGGGTGCGGTTGCGCACACCTGTAATTCCAGCTCTTGGGAGACTGCAAATAGGCGGATCACTACAAAAAGCATTTAGTAATGAGACCCTGAACACCCTGTAGCCTCTTCCCTAAAATACAAAAAAAAAAAAAAAAAAAAAAAAAAAAAAAAAAAAAAAAAAAAAAAAAAAAAAAAAAAAAAAAAAAAAAAAAAAAAAAAAAAAAAGAAAAAAGAAAAAAAAGAAAAATAAATAAATAAAAATAAATAAAAAAATAAAGAAAGAAAAGAAAAACAGAAAAAAATACATTTTCTACAAATAAACTTTTAATCATGAATTTTATTTTAGTCTGTGTTAATTTATAATAATTTTTTGATTAGATGTTATTTTTGATTTCTGATTGAGACTTGAATAAAATAATCATAAAATTGTTATTTCATATAAAATATTTCATTACTTATAAAGATTTCACTAACAAAATTTTATGACATTTTTTGAACCATTGAGGCCAAATATATGTTACATGTTTTGCACATATCTTAATGTGTAATCTGTGTAAAAATCAATGTAACAAAACTGTCGAATTGGAGAAATACTCATAATCTCACTTACAATTAAAAATGATCATGAAACTATGCTTGTCATCAAGCAGAAATGTCACCAGGCAGGAATCTTTCAACAACATCACATTCAGATTGACAGAAAATATCAGTGGCCAAGAGAAAGTTAGAAAATTTGGATTTAATTTTTAGGCAAAATCTTATACTGAAATTATTATTTGAATTATGCTTGTCATTTCCCTTCTGTATTTATTAGGAGATGCTTTTTTCTGTAAGTTATAAATTCTATTTTAAATTACTTGTATGTCATATAATAAAAATATGAGTAATAACTAGAACTAACGTTTAAGAAGAATCTATATGATCTGAACACAAGGTCTGTACAAACAGACTTTAAAAGTGATTTTTTTTTTTTTTTTTACTTTTTTGAGACAGGGTCTCACTGTGCAATTCAGGCTGGCCTTGAGCTCACTTTTGTAGCCCAGGCTGGTCTCAAACTTGCACCGATCCTCCTGCCTCAGCCTCCCGAGTGCTGAAATTATAGGCATGCGCCACCACGTCTGGCTTAAAATTGATTATTTTACATAGGAAAATAATTAACTACATTCTCATAAGAAATCTAGATAATGAGATATAAGTGATTAGACACAAACTCTATATCTATACAATAACCCTCTAATCAAAAGGAAAACAAATGTTTTATAAGCTAGTAATGAATTGTTTCTAGAGTAACTTTTTAGAGAGATATTTTGGTTAAAGTTTTAAATTTCAGTACCTTCAAGGATTTAAATGAGTTACTATTAAAATCCAGTTCATACTGGCACAAACTGTTATCATTAATTGAGCCCTAAAACACAACACCTGAAGCTGTCTTAAGTAGGTAGCTTTACTAGAGTTATACGGATTGGAAATGGGATGTGCCTGGAGATCACAAAGCTCATGGACCTCAATATAGACTATGGGAATCTCAGTTAGCAGAGCCGTGGCCACTATGCACGTCTGTGCTCCTTTTTCTTACTGTATGCACAGAAGACACATTTGTGTAGTTTCCACTGGATGGCGACCTCCTTCCTTGCACCCTCCCACTACAAGTTCTTTGTTTAAGGCATCAGTAAACTATTATGGAGGATTGAACTATACTGGGTTATTTTGCTGAATTCATGCACCTACAATAATTGAATGGCAGTGGAACACCATCTCTGACAGAACAAAACAAAAAATGGGGATGGCTGTCTATCTCCCTAACTATCCAAGACAAATGATTCCTGATACATGAAATCCTCTCCAATTTCAACAAAAGTAGTTACTAAAGCTGCTGTACTAACAACGTGTGGCTATTTTTTGAGAAGGATTATTGAGAGATGCAATAAAATGAGAATTTGAGGCAAACAGGAAATAGGTTGCAAAACTTTGATTCTATATAAATAATACATTTTATATATAGTCATGGCTGAAGTTTGTGCTTTAAGGAGTATAGGAGGTATTACAGTCCTGAAGGAAAGACTGTGAAGATCCACTGTATGAGTGCCTCATGGAGTTACGTATAAAGCAAAGAAATGGGAAAGCAAAAGTAGGAGAGAAATAAAATTAAAGTGTAGAAATAATTAGGGCTGCTAGGGTTATGACATCTGGAAGGAATTAGAAAAGAGTTTCTAATGATCCACATAAACTTTCACCATGTATCACTGATTGGGAAAAGAGAGAAACACAGAAATCAACTTCTCAATTCCCAACTAGTCTTCGATGACTATCCGAGTCAAAATATCTATGATTCTGATGAGGAGTTTTTACTTCTCTTCTTCCAGAGAGTGATTCTAGAGATATACCATTATTTTCTGAAATGAAATATTTCCCCCAAATTAAAAACATATCATTATGTATTAATATATGATTATATATTAAAATGTTACATATTATCAATACTAATTTTGTATACTAATAATCCAGTAAATGGAAAAACAAAACCAATGCCCAGTTAAAATCTAGGCCCACACTGATGACAAGCTCAATCATTTATTGGCTAAATTAACATGAATTGTTCTTGATTCAGAATTTTTAGTATTGTATTTACTTTCCAGCCTGGAATGATTTGATTATAAGTGTTTTTAAGCTTTTAAGATACAGAGCTTTGGAAAAGATTGTATCTCTGTGTGCACTTATTTTCCAACATGTCTGTTATTTGTGCACTCCTTGGTCAGTACATTGTAGCTGAATAAGTGGCTTTTAATTACCTGCCTAACTCCAGCAAACCAAACAAACCTGAAGTCATGAAGGAATAAACTCTAATCTGATGTTGTGGTATTTCCTCCTGAAAAGATATTGGTTTCATGAGTGACTAAATTATAACTGAAGAGTTCTTATGATTCTTTTCTCTCTGCTGATGTCTTTGAAAATTCCCTGAATTATGACTCTTCCCAATCACCTGGACTTAAGTAATTCATGCACTGAATAGTAACAGTAGAGGTGCCTCCAAGTAGGGTTTTGTTTTACTGTTCTTCTGCTACTGAAAAATCGTAGATAATGAAAGACTTCAAAAAATAGCCAATTTGAAATGCACTGAAACTTACTGTGTGATTACTTGAGATT
>PVJA010032298.1:0-24241 GCA_004027025.1 Myocastor coypus | reverse complement strand
AAAAGAAAAAAAAAAAAAAAAAAAAAAAAAAAAATTCTCATTCTAGCAAGACTCTAAAAAAATAATTTTTTTTTAAAAGAATTATTTATTTATTTTTCTTGTTTCAGAACCTTTGTTTATTCACTCATTTTTATGGCCGGCCCAGCCCCCCTCCTCCAGGGCAGGGCTGGGCTGGCGCAGCATGTGGTGCCGGGGATTGAACCGCGGTCCCTGAAGCCGCCCAAGCTTTCCCAAGCAGGCGCTTTAGACCACTGAGCCATCCCGCCAGGCCCCTAAAAAAATAATTTTAGTACCTGGGATTGAACTCATGACCCTGCACTTGCCAAGCAGGCACTTATTCTACTGAGCTATTTCCCTAGCCATGACTTTAAAAATTTTAATGAAAACCACGGTTTGTGAAGTATGCCTTAACATTTTTTAAAAAATCAACTTCACTTTTCCACAACAAGCATTTATCTAAATAAAATCCCTGTTATAAAGAACCAAGTTAAATAACCTTAGTTGTAGAGGGAGCAATTCAGTAACATCTTAAATGCTGTATAAGAACACATACACACAATCTTTCCACATAATATGTTCTCAGGTAGCAAGTTTTCAGGAACCCAGCTCATGACCTTACACTTGCCAGGCTGGAACTGAGCCAAAGTTTCATAAACTGTTAAGAGTTTGAGTTTCTATGCTACATTTTTTTTTTCATAACAACAAGTTTGGAAATCTTTTAATTACTAAAGCAATCAGCCTCATACACCCCACAAGATGCACTATAATCATACACTGCTACTCAACTATTCTGAAACTAGCTGAATTTGTCACTTGACCCATTTGACAATTAAAATTTTATCCCAGTACTCTTTTGTTGGTACTCTACACAAACAAGTTAGAAATTGTGAGGTATAGATTACCTCCTAAATGGATACCCCTTATAGTCAAACTAATTTGTCTGGTACTCAATCTTTGATATGCAGTTCTCTAGGTAGTGCCTAACTCAATGATTTCTATCTTGTTCCAAAAAAACTTTTTTAGCTATACCAAATCAAAATTCCAAATCAATACCATTAGTTAAACACAAATATTCAAGTGATGGTCAACATATTGTGAATGCTTCCCAAGTTATGCAACAACCTTTCATATAACTGCATACTTTTGGCAGGCACTAAGATGTTTGTTCCTTAACGTAATCTTCACTACTAAAAATAATACTAAATTGTGTTTCTGAAACTCAAAAAAAATTTTTTTTTTTTTTTTGAGGGGGACTGGGGTTCAAACTCATGACCTTGCAATTGCAGGGCAGGCACTTGTGCCACGGAGCTATCTCCCCAGCTCCCCCTGAAACTCAAATTTTAAGAGAATAAATTCACTTGCAATGCAGCACTTACCAATGTACACATGGTCCATAAATTTGAAATTTTTAAAAAATGATTGAAATC
Source organism: Myocastor coypus (assembly GCA_004027025.1). Classification (NCBI taxonomy): domain Eukaryota; kingdom Metazoa; phylum Chordata; class Mammalia; order Rodentia; family Myocastoridae; genus Myocastor; species Myocastor coypus. Next base: position 22,814 of record PVJA010032298.1, on the reverse strand, counting down.
TGACAGAAAAAATAAAATCTGACAGCAAACCGCGGCAAAGACAACTAGCCAAGTATATTATTAATCGCTCTCACCCCTCTGTAGTATAATTTAAAACTGGCACTTGCAAATTAATAAACACTTCAGACCATTTTATTGTCCCAACTTTATACAGGAAATTGTTTCAAAAACCTGAAACCGCCTAACGAAAGATACCCATACCAAGAGTATTGGGAGGTGCAGGAATTATTTTATAGCCCTAGAAATGAATCCCAAACTAGAGCTTCAGACTAGAAGATTGTCAAGTAGAATCTGAGTAACTAATTTCTAGGCAAAAACAAGACAGCAGAGAATCAAACTAAATGTAACACTACACCCAGGACACACTTCATTAATTCCTTATTTTGTGCTTCTATAAAGTGGATCAAACCACTCTATTCACCCTACTAGCCTAGCACTGATTCATTACCCTTTAGAAGTGAAAGGGCCAGAAGAAGCAGTCACCCTCAACTACCAATTGTCGCTTTTCAACTGCTGAAGCTAGATTGCCAAACACCACGTGAAAAGTTGCTACAAGGAAAGCTCTTCCGGGGAAGAGTCGGGGGCAGATCACGTGCCGCCGGCCGGAACCCAGCCGCATTCAGTTTCCGTGGAGACTACACATCCAGCTACCCACCTAAGCCCCCTTCTCCGCAGGACTCATGCTGCCCCATGAGCCCTCCCTAGCAGCGGTTCTCAACCCGTGGGTCGCAGCCCCGGCGGGGGTTGAACGATCAAAACACAGGGGTGGCCTAAAGCCGTTCCGAATCATAACTGTAGCAAAATTACAATTTTGAAGTAGCCACCAAAATTATTTTTTGATTTGGGGTCACCGCAACATGAGGAACTGTATCGCGGGGTCACGGCATTAGAAAGGTTGAGAACCACTGCCCTATAGCCTTGCTGAGGCGTCGCGGCCAAAAGCAAGGAGCACAGGAGGCAGAGTTTAACGGGGACTGCGCCATAGAAGCATGCCAAGCCCTACCAACACAAGCAGCGCACGCGTGGACTCGCGTTTTCTCAGGATGCATGTGCCTACTTCTGCGACCTTGGAAAGGGTAGTCTTCCCTCAAAGAGTGTACACTGGTTTCCCCTGGGGTTCTGTCATCAATAACCCCTCCTTGCACACATCCTTTACCGATTACTTTTTCCCCTGCCACAGGAAGCAAGTATTCATCCACAGGGTTGGAAAAGAAATTTTACAGCAAGGCACCATTAACCACAGACAGTACTTCCCTTTCTCCCCTCACTCTGAAATAATCTTAACTTCTCCATACTCTCTTCACGACAGATTCCTCAACTTTGGTTACTGTTGTTCCAGAGAAACTTACTAACGTCCCAGACTCGCCTTCCTGAAAGCAAAGATTTTCACAATTGACAGAAATGGGAAGCCACAAGAGCAGAAAACTAGCCAATGGCTGCCCAAAAGGTAAAGAAAAAATACCACCTGTTCTTTTCCACCTGCTTCCCTGCCCTCATCTCCGTAGCACAGCTCCTTTGTTTACAAAGTTCCCACTCCTGTAAACGCATCGATTCGCTCTCATCAAACTTGTGGCCGGGCTTCAATTCAACCAGAAATTACAAAAAAATAAAACATTCTTACAGGTGTCAAAACGCTTCACCCAGCTAATGAGAAAATCGACGTCGGTGCCGTTTCCCTCGGAGTTTGAAAACCTCAACACCTGAGCCCTAAACAGCAAAAATCGGAAGGAACACAGCTCTCGATCCAGACGCGGCGCAGGGCTGATAATCGTCACGCGTATGGTGCCACGAGGCGCTGAGGCCCACGCACGCGAGGGCAGGGCCGCATCCTGAGCACTTCTCACCCCGCCCGCCTCGTGGCTGGTATCTCCGGCGTCGATGTTCCCAGTTAATAAGCAACGCGACGCGGAAATGAGGCCGAGGACGTGCGCGAGGTGACATGCGCAGCGTCGCTCAAGGACCATAAGCGCGCGCCAAAGGCGGCCCTGCTCAAGGCCCAGCCTGGCCTGGGCGTGCGAAGATCTCTCAGCGAACGCTGCTCAGACGTTCAAATACACAAGAGCTTCAAACTCTCCTAAAACTCCAAATGGGCCAGTACTAACGCGACGCCCTCCACCCAGACCTAAGTTACCGTGCGGGGCGTGGCCGGCCTCACCCGGAGTCCTTCACATCCCGCTGGGGGCGGGCTATTCCGTTCTGTTCGCACACCTTGTGTCCGCTCCAGCTGAAAAGCCTGCGCGCGCACCGGACGTCACGTCACCACGCACGCGCTCCGACCCGCTCGGAGCCAGTCGCGCAGGCGCAAGAGGAGGTGCCATCAGCACCTCCCTTGCCCCTCCCCCAACATCAGGAGGCTAAGCGGCCAGAGTGAGCAGCGAGACCCTTGGGACCCGCCCCCGGAGCCGAAGCCGCCGCCTTGCTGCGCCCTAGCAACCTAGAAAAGCCTGCTGAAGCTTCTAGAAACGAGAAAGTCCAGGCAGGAGAGAAGGACCCAATATTTTCTGCCTCATACTCGAAGCCATCATGAAAACTGACTCCACCGCCAGGCCTTTCTCAGCAATACCTTCCACCTTTTCCCTCCGGCTCTTCGGCCCCGCCCCGGCAGCACCCAGCTCCACCCACCCGGCCTCTGCAGACCCCCCTCGTCTTAGCGAGGCCGTCAACTGAATCCCACAACTGCCTCCCCAAAGTGCAGCGTTTCGCAATTGCCATCGCCTGGGACACCTTGACACAGACAACATCCGCGACCAAAGCACACTAGGACAATAGAGAGAAGACCGACAGTTTCACTGAGGAGTTGGGGGAGAAGAGTGGCCAATTTGGACTAAATCTTCTGTTAAAAAGATGAAAGAAATGATGAAAAATGTCTTGTAACCAGCAAATCAAGGATGCAAGAAATGTTTGCGAGAATAGGCTATGAGCTTTAATACTTTGATTTTCTATATTCAGTTTTGTTTTTTTCAAGACATTTAAGCTATGGAGTGCAAATAATATATTACCAGCTATGTGTCGTGCAGTTGCCAAACTAACCAACGAACATTATTTCTCCCAACCAAACATCAAAAAAGTTTTCCTTCGCTTCCTTAACTGTTCCTTCCATGCCAGTAAGAGGGGAGAGCTGTTTAAAGTGGGAGAGAAAAATTAAAATAATAATAAAACTATAGAAGGGGAGACCAGAAATTGGTCAATATTCTCGTTTTTTTCTCTCTCAGCAAATACTGTACTGAGAACTAACTTACTCCGTGGTAACCGACAATACAAAAACACTGATGAAAGGCAATGAGGTTTATCCGACAGGGCTGATCTCATCCACTTTCCATTTAGGAAGAATCCTCTTTCTCTTCAATTTTGCTCCTTCTGAGGAGATGTGCAACATGGAGAGAAATTATGCTGGAATAAGCTGGAACAGAAAAACTAAAATGAACAGACTTCTGAAATTATTTGAAAGCCCTGATTGAGGCACCATCAGCAAGAGAATTCAAGACCCTAGGAAAAATTAAAATTTTCTTTAATAATTTTCACCTTTTCTCTGGACCCTAACCGCCTCTTTTCTAGAAACTGCTCTCATAATTTCCCATCTTATCCAAGAAAGCTGCCTTCTCAAAGGTCTTAAGATTTCCTCATAAAATTTCCAAGTTGAGGGAAAAATAAAATTTGCATTTGGCATTAAAATGTCTGTTCCTAATACAAAATGATTAGTAAATAGCCATGCATCCCAAGAGAGACAACCCAAATGACATTTCTAACTGGGAAATCTATGAGGCCAATTTGGATGGAATAAAGAGAGTGAAAATTGTTTTCTGATTCTCTTTCCTTACTCCACGGAAACATAATGAATACTAGACTTAAAAGCTCTTTCTCACTCTCTCTGTCTCTCTGTCTCTCTGTCTCTCTGTCTCTCTCTCTCTCTCTCTCTCTCTCTCTCTCTCTCCCCCCTCCCCCCCTCTTGTGCACACGCACAAACAAGTTCCAAAACGACTGAGCACTAGATCTGGTGGTAGAAATATACTAATAGAAGCTTTTCAAAATGAAGTCTGCGTAACCTATAAAGTCAGGAGTATTAGAATCTGAAAGGAATTCTTAAAATATTGTTGTATATAATCATCTTCCGACTAATAGTGCCACACTCATTTCAGTGATACAGTTTTGGCATGCCAATTTTCTTTTTTCAAGTAAACCTTTATGTGGTTACACTGTACTTTTCATGTTAACTCAATGTTTCTCAAACTGAATTCCTTAGCTATACTGGGTGTTTAGGGGGAAACTGTTTTTGCAGTGCTGGCGCTTGAACCCAGGGCCTCATACATATACATAATAGGCAGGTGCTCTACCACTTTGCTACAGTATCCCCAGCCCCATATTCTTTGGATATAAAAAACTTTCTTACTTTAAAAGGCACTCTTAGTCAACAGCTATCGCCACACACCTGTAATCCCAGTTCTCTGAGATGTTCAGTCAGGATGATCACAACTTTTGAGGCCAACCTGGGCAATTTGATGAGACACTATCTCGAAAAAGGGGCTAAAAAAAAAAAAAGAAAGAAAGAAAAAGGCTACAGCTGGAAATGGTGGAGCAAGCTTATAATCCCAGCACACAGGAGGCTGAGTCAGAAGAATCCTTGCAAGTTTGAGGCCAGCCTAAGCTACAAAGTGAGCTCAAGGCTAACCTGAACTGCACAGTGAGACCCTATTTCAAAAAGACAAAAAACATCTATTTTTAAAAGTCCTTGGAAAAGGAAAAAAAAATAAATAAATAAAAGTCCTAGAAGGGCTGGCAAGATAGTTCAGTGGTCCAAAGTGCCTGCTTAGGAAAGTTTAGGCAACTGCAGGGACCACAGTTCAATCCCCAGCACCACATGCTGCACCAGCCCCACACCCAGGGCAGGCTGAGTCGGCCATAATTAAAAAATAAATAAAATAAAAAGCCTAGAGGGGCTGGGGAGATAGCTCCATGGCACAACTGCCTGCCTGGCAAGTACAAGGTTGCGAATTCAAACCCCAGTCCCGCAATAAATAAATAAATAAATAAATACAAGGCCTAGAGATGTAGCTTGGTGCAAAGGCCTTGGATTCAATCTCCAGTGCTACTGAAAGAGACAGAGATGGGAGGAGGCATTTTTATATAGCCCAAGATTTACATCAAGCTGCTGGATGTGATAATGTATGCCTGTAATCCCATCACTTAAAAAGCTGAGGCAGGAGGATCACTGGAAATTAGAGGCAATTCTGAGCTTATGCAGAGTTCAAAGCTAACCTGAACTACATAACCCTCTCTCAAAAAGTAGAAAACAAATTAAAATGCCAAGCAAATAAGTATGTAGAAATTATTCTGTACACATGCATACTTTTATTACAAAAGTATTTGAGTACCTCTTAAACCCTAAGGACATGAGAAATGCACTTTATGCATTGTTCAAACTTGTACACTAGAACCCCAAAGAGTTGACACAACTTTAGTAATGGAAGCCACTAACATAAACCACATCCTTTATAAAATCTGTTCCATTCTATAATAAAGAATATTTATAAAGAGGCTTATTTTGTGGTGGTGGTGGGAGCTGTAGCTTTACAAAAAGTCCATCACTAACCATTAAGTCATGATAGCGGGGGCAAAGTTTGAATGGCTAAACTATAACAGACTATAGAATTAAAAACAGCAAGAGTCTTACCTTCAAGGAGTTAATAATTTACCCATTGAAGAGCTTTCATTTTTTTTTTTGGGGGGGGGTCTTTTTGAGACAGGCTCTTGCTTATGCAGTTCAGGCTGGCCTTATGCCCTTAAGCTCAATCTGGTCTTGGCAAGTTTGAGATCCTCCTGCCTCAATCTGCTAAGTGCTGAGATTATAGTTGTGCACTACCATGCTCAGTAAGAACTTTATATTTTTCTTAAAGTAGTAATATTGGGGCCAAGGAGAAAGCTCAGTGGCTTAAGTGCTTGCCTGTCTTTTGATTTCCAGTACAAAAAAGAAAAAAAAATAGTACTTAAAATATGTTTCAGAAAATGTCTAGTGATGCTGGCCTGTAATCTAAGCACTCTGGGAAGCTGAGGGAAGAGAATCAAATTGGAACCCAGTGACATAGCAATTTAGCAAAACCCCATCTTAAAATTTAAGAAATGAGCTAAGGAAATATTTCATAGTAGTGGACAGGCCTTGGGTTCAGTTTTTAGTAAGAAAGGGAAAGAATGTCAATGTGAATGTTAATTCAGCGTGTACTCTGTAGTGAGATCTTGTCTCAGAAAAAGGAGGAAAAAAGGACAAAAATGTATTCTGACTATTACCTAGAAAAATCAACAAATTCTTACTATAACTTGGAAGAAATACTGTAATTCTATTATTTATCATCTGCTACTATAAGCAACAGTTAGTGATATAAACCACCATTTGTATCTACTCATCTAGATGAAAAAAAAAAAAATCAGTAAATACCTTAAGGATTAAAAGATAACTTTAGGGGTGGGGAGATAGCTCAGTGATCTAAACACCTGCCTGGCAAGTGCAAGGACCCAGGCTCAAGTCCCAGGGCCATGCCAGCCTTGTGCCAAGCTGGCCACTGAAACCAGGCATGGTGGCCCACATCTGTAATCCAAGCTCTGGGCAGGCAGAGACAGGAGGAACACTACAAGTCCAAGTTGCATAGTGAGATCCTGTGCCAAATAAATAAAAGTTTTTTTAAAAAAAATTAAAGGTAACTTCAGTAACAAAGGTTTAGTAACAAAAACTAAAGCTACTGGGAAAAAAGTTGCTGTGACATAGCAACTAAATTGCAAAACTGGACTTGAGCAATAAACAAAGAAGCCTATGACAGAAAATACATTGTCTGTATCTACAAACACAGACAAATAAATGAAAAGAAGCCACGTTTATTTTACATGAAGGATATCACTGCTTAACAGTAACATCCTGTGGTAGTCCTCACAGAGCTTCCAGACTAGTGGATAGCATAAAACAATAAAATTTTCCCCCAAAAAAATCATTAGGTGAACAAAACTTTAATCCTAAAGTTGTAATGTCTGTAATCCCAGCACTCAGAAGGCTGTGACAGGAGGTTCAATGGGAGTTCAAGGTCAACTTGGGCTACACACTAGAAAAGTCCAGGACAATCTGAACTATTTAGTGAGATCCTGTCTCATTCAATCAACCAATGAGAAAAGAGTTATGTATAAATCACCTAGAGGCAGAAAAAATTTTAAGAGCTAATATATAAATGAAGTTTGGCTCTATAAAAGTTATATGAAGTGGTCTGGGGATATAGCTCAGCAGCATATGTACCTGTCTGGCAAATACAAGGTCCTAAGTTTGATTTCTGATACAAAAAAAAAAAAAAAAAAAAAAAAAGTTATGAGAGGCAAAGTAGCAGAAGATACACATAAAAAAGTACAATTCTTACAATCACAGTGAAAATTTATTCTTCTTAGTTTTAGATAAATTCTTCCCACATAGTTTCCCTTACTCTCATCTTCATTTTAAACTTCAGTTGCCAGTGTAGTGAAAATTTTGCTCCAAATCCCAGCCAAGGTAACTCCATCTCACAGTGCACCCCTCTACTTACACAAACTGCTAGGCACCAAGGCTGTGTGCCAGACCGCAGCACAAGAAGATCTACCACCACACTGCATGAGACCTGGATGGGGTAAGAGTGGCATCCTCATAGCTTCTTCCAAGGACCCTTCTTGCTTTTGTTGTTTAATTTTTTTTAATTTTTATTTTATTTATTATTTTTATTCTTGTTTCAGAACCTTTGTTTGTTTATTCACTCATTTTTATGGCCGGCTCAGCCGGCCCCAAGAGCAGGGCTGGCACAGCATGTGATGCTGGGGACCGAACCGCGGTCCCTGAAGCCTCCCAAGTTTCCCCAAGCAGGCGCTTTACACCACTGAGCCATCCCGCAGGGTCCACTCTTGTTGTTTTAATCAGTGCCAGATAAAGCCAACATTCCAGGGCTGGGGAAATAGCACTGTGGCACAAGTGCATGCCTGGCAAGTGTAAGGTTGTGAATTCGAACCCTGGTCTGACCAAAAAAAAAAAAGTGCCTGCCTGACAAGAGCAAGGGCGAGAAGGACAAAGTCATGAGTTTGACCCCAGGTCCTAAAAAAAAATAGCCCAGCCCAGGAAGGGGCGGCAGTTTGGTGATACTACAGCCCACAAGTCATCCATTGTTCTCTAAGCAGCCCAAAAAACTGATTTGCTCACCAAGCTAGACTTATCTGAGTTGTCACTTGGCCTGTCAAGACTTATGCAGTTCATAGGCAAAGGTTTATATCTCTCTAAAAATTTATGCAGCAGGGACTGGGGAGATAGCTCAGTAGAATAAGTGCTTACCTGGCAAGCACAAGGGCCTGAGTTCAATCCTTGGTTCCACAAAAAATAAAAATAAAAATTTATGTAACATGTAGCACACAAAGGATACAACAAATACAAAGATGAGTCAAGGTCTAAGGGGGAAATCCCAGGGTGCCATCCTCCTCCATGGGATATGGGGTGGTGCATCTCTTAGTTGAGTAATCCACCACATGAGTAATACGATGCCCCCAAAATTGTAGGACAGCATTCTACAACCTCTGATGGTAGTTCTCATGGGACGGGATTGCATGAGAGTTGTAACCATTGTAACATGGCCCCTGTTCTGGGTCTAAGGTACATGGCCAAGGCTTCTGCTGTGTTCCCAGAGAGAAACTGCCTGCTGAAAATTTGAATTTACAAATAAAAAAGATATGCAAGTAGCATCTTTCACTTTAGTCACTAATTTGGCAGAAAAAATTAAATGAAAAGAGAAGTTAGAAATCCTAGCTCACCATTTTTACAGCTAAGGAGGCAAAATAAGACAGCACAGATCCACCATACTAGCAAATCTCACCTGGAACCCAAAAAAATGAAATCTATGGGAACAATCAGATATTGAGGAGAAAAATAAAGGGGTAGCTGGGCATGGTAGCGTGCACCTATAATCCCAGCACTTGGGAGGCTGAGGCACAAGGATCGGTGCAAGTCCAAGACCAGCCTGGGCTACAAAAGTGAGCTCAAAGCCAGCCTGAACTGCATAGCGAGACCCTGTCTCAAAAGACAAAAAAAAAAAAAGTAAAGGGGTAAAGGTTGTAGAGAACACTCTCCAAGTCCAATCATTAATACAAAGGAAGGGAAAGTCATGATTTGGCATGCAGGTGGAAAATTAATAACAATCCTAGTCAAAAATCATATCATTAGGCAATACTCTGCCATAGAAGTACTGGAATCAGGAAAATGTTCAAGCATGCACTAAAAGAGCCTCTGACTGCTTGGCTTATGAAGCTTTATGATATGGGGGCAAGTGGGATTAATTTAAGTAGTATGGAGACAGAAAAACTGAGCAATGTAACAAGCCATCTCTCCCTAAGATAGAGGCTACACAATCTATAGAAATTTGAGGGTAACCATTCCCTTACAGAATGGCTCAAAAGGGCCATCAGGGAAATAAAATTCTACTGAGGAGGAACAAGCATTGTTAAGAGAGCTGAGGATGTGGGAAGCTTTTTTTTTTTTTTTTAAGAATTTTTTATTTTTATTTTATTTTTTTCTTGTTTCAGAACTTTTGTTTGTTTGTTTGTTTGTTTGTTTGTTTTTTATGGCCAGCTCAGCCTCCCCTCAGGGCAGGGCTGGCGCAGCATGTGATGCCGGGGATCAAACCGCAGTCCCTGCAGCCGCCTAAGCTTTCCTAAGCAGGCACTTTACACCACTGAGCCATCCTGCCGGGCCCCGTGGGAAGCTATTTTTGATGTCCAGTTCGCCAGTCAGATAAAGCCATGTTTATTAGGAATCTAAGACAAAAGGTAAACCAGTAGAGACCCTAACAATATGGAGCTCCAGTTGGGTATGACTGTAAAACAGTAGAAATTCCTGCAGATGAAGTGCCTTGGATTGGCATACAAACTGAATACACAATGTGTAAAAAGAAGGGAGCAGTGAGGCAGAGGTTGTAGGGAGATTCAAGTGACCAGATGTAGAGGATTTGTGCCATGCTGGGGTGCCATAAGAACAGAATAATACAAAACCTAGTGTAGTTATCATAAATTAAAGAAGCTCTAGAACTGGAATGACAACTCACTAACAAAGAAAAAAGAAGAGAATACATGGCATGCTTTCAGCATACCCTGTTAAGGAAGTATCAATGGGGTAGAAGCCTCCTCTTCTGCTTCCCCGATGAGGAACAAATATACTGGTCTCCTAGTAATGTACAAAACACTGAGGACCTGGTGCACAACAGGGGCAAAAGAATCCTAATTCATAGCAACCATGACAATCTATAGATAGATATGGAGAAAGAACAGCACAGGTAAAAAGAACTAACCTAGTATTAGGGACAATTATACCCCAGCTCCTGGAAATATACTGTTTATATCACCTTAGATGAAAACATTCTAGAAATAGATGTGTTATGGGGCACATTCTGCAAACCAACATGGAGAGTTCCACCTTAAGGTATAGATTGAAAGGCAGCAATAAGAGGTTAAACAAAATAGAAGCCAGTAAACCCACCTATCCCATGATGTGAAATAGTCAATACCAACCAGTATACACTGCTAGGGGGATATATAAAAATCACAGCTACTATTTTTTTTTTTTCTTGTTTCAGAATCTTTATTTGTTTATTCACTCATTTTTTTGGCCTGCTTAGCCTGTCCCGAGGGCAGGGCTGGCGCAGCATGTGGTGCCGGGGATCGAACCGTGGTCCCTGAAGCCGCCCAAACCATGGTCCCTGAAGCCGCCCAAGCTTTCCCAAGCAGGCGCTTTAAACCACTGAGCCATCCCGCCGGCCCCCACAGCTACTATTAAAAAATTTTAAAAGGTAAAAATTCTTCCCCCTAGTGCCTGCCTGGCAAGTGCAAGGTCATGAGTTTGAACCCTGGTCCCGCAAAAAAAAAAAAATTCTTCCCCCTAAACTAGGCATAGTAACATACACCTGCAATCCCAGCACCAGGAAAGGGTGAGACAGGAAAATGATGGTGAGTTCAAGACCAGCCTGGACTACACAGAAAAACAAGTAGGTATCTCAAAACATGTAAAAGGGCTGGGGAGATAGCTCAGGGACTTAAGTGCCTGCCCGGCAAGTGCAAGGTCCTAAGTTCAATCCCCAGTTACACACACACACACACACACACACACACACACCGTTTGTCTAGCCCATAATCCTCTCAACGGTTTGGTTTGGGGTTCGGTTCAGTTCGGTTCGGTTCGGTTCGATTCGGTTTGGGGCCAGCAAGATGGCTCAGTGGACTTAAGGCCTGCCTAAGCAACCACAGGAACTGGGATTCAACCTCCAGCATCACATGCCATGCCCGACTGGCCCCAGGTGCACTGAGCACCAACAGAGACTGGGTATAGTAGTGCATTCCTGTAATCCCAGTACTGGGGAGGCTAAACACAGGAAGATCACAAGACCAAGCTGCATAGTGAGACCCTGTACCAAATACATTTTTTTTTGTAAATTTATTTTTTTTTGTTTTTTTTGTTTTTTTTAATTTTATTTTTTCTTGTTTCAGAACTTTTTTGTTTTTTTATTTTTATGGCCAGCTCAGCCTGCCCTGAGGGCAGGGCTGGCACAGCATGTGGTGCTGGGGATCGAACCACGGTCCCTACAGCTGCCCAAGTTTTCCTAAGCAGGCACTTTAGACCACAAAGCCATCCTGCCGGGCCCAAAAGAGACTTTTGAATAAGCTAAGACACTTTGGAACAGGCTAAACAATTATCTACCCAAATATCCTAACATCTGTTCTAAAGGGTACTGCAAGGCCTAAAGGTTACAGTTTTTTGTTTTGTTTTGTTTTTATGGGAAGGGTCTACAGGGTGTTCAGTTCTCACTACTAGATTGGATTCTTTGTGATCCACCTGTTTATAGCCTCCCAAGAGCTAGGCTTACAGGTACACAACACCACGCCCCGTCTCAATTGCCATCTAGGCACAGCCTGGGGCTGGGGCTGGCACAGCAAGCCCAGGAATCCACAGTAGGCCCAAGGATCAAACACCATCCCCTGCACCCACTTACAGGCACTTTAATCCACTAAGCTATTTGGCCGGCCCTAAAATTAGTTTAAGCTATGGCTGAAACAATATGAACAGACAGTTCCAATAGGGTTCTAGTCCTAGTCCTAAGAAGGGCCAGAAGCCTGGTTGTTATGGGTTCTGTCTAGTCCCCCCAAAGCCTCATGTAATCATAAAGCAAAGACTTCTAGAGTTTGAGACTAACTCATGATCCACTGGGATTATGTGTCTTTTTTTTTTGTTTTTGTTTCAGAACCTTTGTTTGTTTATTCACTCATTTTTTATGGCCAGCTTAGCCCGCCCCAAGGGCAGGGCTGGCACAGCATGTGGTGCCAGGGATTGAGCCATGGTCCCTAAAGCCACCCAAGCTTTCCCAAGCAGGCACTTTAGACCACTGAGCCATCCCGCTGGGCCCCAGGATTATGTGTCTTAGTGCTGCTGGGATTATGGATATTAGCATTGCTGGAATTCTGGGTGTGTGTACCTTCCCCAGCCTGGAGCAATAGCCTGAATGTATTAGAAGAGAGACAGAGAAACAGACTCTCTCTGTAGCTTTCTGTTACCCTGGTTGGTCAGTTGCCTCTGTCACCATTTTGTTGAAGTCCCATAGCCATGAAGTGGATGCTCTCTGCCCAGGTTCACTCAGCCTTGGAGTTCGCCGAGTATGGACTGAAACTTCCAGTAACTGTGAGCTAAACAAACCTTTACTTCCTTAGTTTTGGGTGTCATGTGTCCCAACAACAAACAAAGAGTAACTAAGACACTGGTGTACAATATAGGAGTAACAGTTTCTGGCTGCATACGAAGATCTCCAGGGGCCTGGTGGGATGGCTCAGTGGTCTACAGTGCCTGCTTGGGAAAGCTTGGGTGGCTTCAGGGACCGAGGTTCAATCCCCAGCACCACATGCTGCGCCAGCCATGCCCTCAGGGTGGGCTAAGCCGGCCATAAAAATGAGTGAATAAACAAACAAAGGTTCTGAAACAAGAATAAAAATGATAAATAAAATAAATTCTTTAAAAAAAAAAAAAGACCTCCACCTGGTGAAATTCATCTATGGATCTGCTTCTGAGATGTTAAAAACATCATATTTAATAAAAAGCTAGTGCTAGAGATACAGCTCAGTGGCTTAAGTGCCAGGTGCAAGGTCCTGAGTTCATTCCTGGTATCAAAAGAAAACAAAAACTTAGACCAATGAACAGCTACACTAAAGGCCTTTTGGCCAACCCCTTTTCTAGGATATCGCAAATCAGATTTTACAAAAGTGGCACACATATTTGGAGCATTGTGGACTTCTATCTGACATCCCTGTAACAAATGCCCTGCAAATTGTATTGGGGCCAATGTCATGTCAAGATACTTGAAGCACTTTGAGTGAAAGATCCAAAAGCCAAGCCAGATAAGGTGCTAGACTAGATAACGCCCACCCTAGAAGATGTTTAGTACCTAGTCTGGGCACAAAACAGAATGGACAGCAGAAGCAACATAGATTAGTAGTTACTATCTGGTTAGAGTCAGCTAATGGGCTAGGAGCAGTATTGAAATGGTGACTCATTAGAAATGCCACATTGCATAGGTAATGGAATGGTCTTTAGCATACTGACCCTGTAGATAGCACAATGGAAAAAGAAGCACTGGCAGGCACTTGGCAGGTTACTATGGGGACAAAAGATGTAGAAAGACAAATATAAAAAAAACGAAATGAATTAGACTAATAGTCTTTCATCAACTAAATGATCACAGCCTGCTAAGCAATCAAGAAGTAAATGTCTTCACAAGCTATTTGTCTCTAAAAATATGGAAAAGCTGCCTGTTGGTTGCATGTGAAGTCTGGGCAAACAGAAGTCAATATGGAAGCCTATAATCCCAGTATCCAGGAGGCAAAGGCAAGAGGATCATTGCGAATTCAAGACTAGCCTAGGCATGTCACGCTGGCCCAGTAACCACACCAGCCCCAAACCAGGTGTGGAAGCACTCATCTGTAATCCTTCTGAGCTGGGCAGGCTAAGACAAGAGGATCAAACTGAATAGTGAGAACTTGTATCACAAAAAAGACCAGAGCCAGGCATGATAGCGCATGCCTGTAGTCCCAGCACTTGGGAGGCTGAGGCAGGAGGATCAGTGTGAGTTGGAGACCAGCCTGAGCTACAAAAGTGAGCTCAAGGCCAGCCTGAACTGCATAGTGAGACCCTGTCTCAAAAAGAAAGAAAGAAAGAAAGAAAGAAAGAAAGAAAGAAAGAAAGAAAGAAAGAAAGAAAGAAAGAGGCCAAAAGGGGCCAGAGAGATAGCTCAGCAGTCTAAAGCGCCTGCTTACACAAGCTTAGGCAACCACAGGGACATCAGTTTGATCCCTGGCACCACATGCTGGAACAGCCCCGCCCCAGGGCAGGTTAAGCTGGCCATAATATAAATAAAGTTTAAAAAAAAAAAAAGATTGGAAGATCAATTACATTGGACCCATGCCTATGAGTGAAAGTTGGAAATACACATTCTTATGGGAAATGCTACAGGCCTCTTACAAGTATTCCCCTGTAAGACAGCCACTGAGAAAGGCACTTACAGGGCTGGCAGTATAGCTCAGCAGATTAAGTGCTTGCTTAGGGAAGCACAGGGGCCAGGGTTCAGTTCCTGGCCCTGCCAGTCCCACTCTCAAGCACACTGGGCCAGTGATGGAGTCTGGGCATGGTGGTGAGTGCCTGTAACCCGACCCAGCACTTGGGAGGCACAATCAGAAAGCTCACTATGAGTTAGTAGTGAGACCCTGTACAAAAAAAAAAAAAAAAAAAAAGACAGAGAAAGGCACTTACAAAGGCTTTCTTGGGCTGGGGAGATAGCTCAGTGGAATAAGTGCTTGCCTGGCAAGTGCAAGGTCCTGAGTTCAATCCCCAGTACCACAAAATAAATAAAAACAAATAAGGTGCAAGCCTATAATCCTAGCACTTGGGAGGCTGAGGCAGGAGAACTGGTATGAGTTCAAGACCAGCCTGGGCTACAAAAGTGAGCTTAAGACCAGCCTAAACTGCATAGCAAGACCCTGTCTCAAAAAAAAAAAAAAAAAATTAAATAAATATAAATATATATGGGCTTTCTTGGCTCAAAATTATGAATTATGTACAGGTGTCTATGGAGAATTGACACTGAAAAGGAAATGCATTTCACTAAAACTGATATGCAAAACTGGGCTGAAGATATCAGCACAATGTTATTTTTACCTGCTTCACAATGCTACAGGGGTTCACTTAATTGAAAGCAAAAAAAAAAAGGGTCGGTCAGATAGCACAGCAGACTAAAGGGCCTTCTTAGACAGGTGCAGGGAACAGGATTCTATTTCCCACACCACATGTGGTGCCAGCCCCTTCCCCAGGGCATGCTGATTCCCATGCACACCTGTAATCCCAGCACTTGGGAGGCTAAAAACAGAAAGATCACTGGAGTCTGATCTGTTAGTGAAACCCTGTGGATCCTACAATAAAAATAAATAAATAAATAAGCCATAAGGTTGCTGAGTGAAAATCTCAATGCCAGGGGCCGGCTACCTCCTGAGGGGGTGGCCATAGGGGTCCTTGAGGCCCCCGCCCCATACCATACAGAGTTGCTTGCATGCCAAAACTGAACAGTAAGTCCCTATTGCTAAGGATATCACCACACACTTGTGAAAAAAATTAAGCTTGGACTAAGCCAGAAATTTCCTCAGTGTACTTCCAGTAGTAGGCTTCCAATACTACTACCAATGATCCTACTTGGCTAGTGTTACGGTTATGTCTAGTTGTTCCTGAAAAAACTTATGTAGTCATGGGGCAGCTTACAGAGTTTGATTATTGGGGGGAGGAGGGAAGGGATGCTGCACCTGTTCTAGGGCAGATAATTTACATTACAATGTAAGGGAAAGAGAGGTTAACCAGCTGCCTGAGCTGCAGCTACTCCCTTTGCTCTCTTGCTCTCTGCCACGTGCCATTCTGCCTTGGAGCCAGCTGAGTATGGACTAAAACCTTATTTAATTGTGAGCTAAATAAACTTTTCCTTCCCTTTTTTTTTTTTTTTTTTTTTTGTCTTTTTGAGGCAGGGTCTCACTATGCAGTTCAGGCTGGCCTTGGGCTTACTTTTGTAGCCCAGGCTGGTCTCGAACTCACACCAATCCTCCTGCCTCAGCCTCCCAAGTGCTGGGATTACAGGTGTGTGCCACCACGCCTGGCTCCTTCCCTGTTTAAATGTTGGAAAAAGAAAAATCTTCCGCAAAAGTTAAGATTATAAATTCTGTATTTAAATCAAACTACAAATACATTAGTTATAACACAAACATGTCAGCAAAAAAAAATAAATAAAGTGTTGGATATTTGTCACAACAATGAGATAAGAATACATGAAACAGTTGGGACCTCATGTGTTACACTTACCACACGCCAGGCAAGATTTATCTCCCAGTACAATATAGACATAACTGCTCTAAGTACAACTAATCACTTTCCAATTTAATCTTAGGCCTTCTTCAAGAGAGAGGACTCCATTTGATAATACAAGACAGGACAAAAACTTACAGCTAAGCCTAGTGTGGTGGCATACACTTGTAATACCAGAACTTAGGAAGCTGAGACAGGAGGATCGTTGTAACAGCTCAAGACCAGCCTAGGCTACAAAGTGAGCTCAAGGCCAGCCTGAACTGCATAGGAAGACCCTGCCTCAAAAAAAAAGAAGGTTCAGCTGGACATGGTGGCTCATGCCTGTAATCCCAGTGCAAGTTCTGACCAGCCTGGGATACAAACAAGAACTCAAAGCCAGCCTGAACTGCATAGTGAGACCCTGTCTCAAAAAGAAAAATAAAAAGCATAGTTCAGAAAATCATAAGCCCCAGTGGGAAAGCCACTAGTGTTTAGTTAAATGGATCTGTGCCAGTACAACTGTCATCTAAACTTCATGTATGTACTCACAGATTATTGCTGTTGCTGGCCACAGCTGAGGAGAACCTCTTCTTAAATCAATGACCACAGCAACAACCTACAATAAGTCCAGCTACTGGGTATGTGAAAAATTCCCTTCTGCAATGGGCTGCCCTTGTTCCCTGCAGAACTAGATTACTGCAACTTCATGAAGACCCCAGAACCAAAACAAGGTCTTCCTTTAGGTAACACAGATAAAAGGGAACAATACATGTCCTGGCAGAGAAATAAAGCCTTAGCAACAGCAAGAAAATATGGAAGTGAATCTCAATCCAGGCACACTTCAGTGAGGGACAGAGGGACTGGGATGGTAGCTGAATATGACCATTTGTATATTTACACCCCCTTGTCTTTTTTTTTTTTTTTTTTAATGTATTTGGTTGTTACAGGGTCTCACTATGCAGCTCAGACTCATAATGATCTTCCTGTTCACCCTCCACAGCACTGTATTACAGGCATACACCTTGCCTGGATGGCATGTGGTACTGGTGATCAATCTCTGGTCCCTGCGTTTGCCTAAGCTTGCCTGAGCAGGTGCTTTACTCTGTTGAGCTATCTTGCTGGACCAATATCCCTTTGTATCTTGAAAGGAATGAGACTGGAATTTCCTCCTGTCAACATATGGGATGGTTGTCAACTAAAAGCTGTAAAAATACAAAATATGAAATAGACTGGGAAACAAAAACACCACACACAGGGCCGGCAAAATAGCTCAGTGGATTAAAGCACCTGCAAGCAGGCACAGGGGCCAGGGATTTGATCTCTGGGCCTGCTACGCCAGCATGGAGACAGCCCTGAATCCAGGATGCACTGAGCTCGCAATTAAGATTGGGTGTGGTAGCATGCACCTATAATCCCAGCTCTTGGGATGCTGTAAACAGGCGAATCAATATGAGTCTAATCTAGTAGTAAGATCCTGAACACCCTGTAGACTTCCCTAAAATACAAAACACACACACACACATTGTTATCCCACCAAGTGAGTATGTGGGGTTCATTTATGTTATACTTGCCCTAAAACTGGACTGGCAGATATATATGGCCTTTTCTTACTGGCTGATTTATGATACCTTGCCCACTAGGTCCAGAAACCTGCCAGTGCTGAGGCCTTGCTCTTCCAGAAGAGTAATAGTGGGAATACTTCTTTATCTTGTTTGTACCTCAAGCAGAGGCACAAGAAACTGTAGCTCAAGTACAAGCTCTTGCCCACCTTGCTATCAAAACACCAAACAATACACATGAAGACACTCTCCTGTTGAACTCATCATTTATTGCAGGGTCTACAAGGTCTCACTACACAGATCAGACTTATAGTGATCGCCCTTTTCAGACTCCCATGCACTGGGATTACAGGCATGCACTAGCACGCCCAGTCTCAGTCACCAGCTCAGCTGCCCCAGGCGCAGGGCTGGCACAGCATGCCAGGAATCAAACCCTGGGCCTTATGTCTGCCTAAGCAGGTGCTTTAATATGCTGAGCTATATAGCTGGCCTTGTTCAGCCAATTTAAAAGATACACATGAAGAGTAATACTGTAAAACAGAATAGCCAGACTGGGTAGATAGCTCAAGGGTATAGTGCCTTCTTGGCAAGCCCAAGGTCCCAAGTTCATTCTGCAGTACGGGGGTGGGGAGGAGGGAGGCTAGAATGGTCATAGATGTGTAAACTGCTACCTGGGGCCAGTGAGATAGCTCAGCAATCTAGAGTGCCCGCTTAGGAAAGCTTAGGCAATCATAGGGACCGTGGTTCAATTCCCAGCACCAGATGCTGAGCCAGCCATAACATACATAGAAAGATGATAGATAGATAGATAGATAGATAGATAGATAGATAGACAGACAGACAGAGTTTAAACTACTGTCCATAGAGTCACCTGTGCCCTCAATAATACAACTTGCTATGCTTATACCCTAAGTAATAAAGCTAATATAATAGATACAGGTATTATTCCTACTCAAGTATTAACCAGGCCTGACGCTGCTTAGCTTCCAAGATCAGATGAGATGAGGTTCATTCAGGGTAACATGGCTGAAGACATGGTATTCTTCCTATAACTCATTAAAATATCTGTAAAATCTTAAACACACTGGCTAGGCTATTTGCCTATTACTTTCAATGGTTCTTTGAAACATGTACTTTGAATTGTTGCTTATGTAATTCCAGGAATGAATGTCTGCTGCTAAAATAGGTATTCTTGCCAGCCACAGTATCACACAGCCCTAACTCCAACACCTGAGAGGTTGAGGCAGGAGGACTAACACAAGTTCAAGTCCACCTAGGACTACCAAGTGAGTTCAAGGCCAATCTGACCTGTATAGCAAGACCCTACCTATAAAATTAAAGGACTAGCCAGGTAGCTCAGGGAATCAAAGCATCTACTTAGATAGACACAGGATGGGTTATATCCTCTGCATTCTGTGCCAACCCTGTCCCTGGGGCACATTGACACAGGGATTCAGACTGGGTGTGGTTGTGTACACCTGTAATCCTAGCACTTACAAGGCTGAAAACAGGGAGATCACTAGGAGTCTGATCTGTGTAGTGAGACTCTCTAGATCCTGTACTAAATACATTTTCGTTTTTTAATATTATGGCTGGCTCAGCCTGTCCTGGGGGTGGTGCCAGGGATTGAACCACGGTCCCTGAGGTTGCCTAAGCTTGCCTAAGCAGGCACTGTAGACTGCTGGGCCATCTCGCTGGCCCCCTATATAAAAAATTAAATAATTTAATAAAATTTTAAAAATGTATTGTTGCTGTACCATAACAGCCTAGCACTTAGCTCTTAGTCAACAGAAACAACACACCTCCAAGGCTCAGGGAACATCATGAAAGAGAGTATAAAAAGACTAAGAACAAGAAAGAAGTGGCTGGAGTATACAATGAAAATTGTCCTCTAAACCCTGGCCACAGTAACACCATCTTCTAATGCACACCTCGTTCTCTACACACACACACTGCCAGGTACTATGGCTGTGTGACAGATTACAGCATAACAAGGTCATTTATTATTTCAACTAGACAGTGTTTAATGAAATCAGAATTCCTTGAAAAAGAGGCTGAGCATGGAATATATGTACAACTTCTATCAACTTTTCATGATTTTGATCCTGCTTTTGATGCTTTAACCAGTACCCTATAAAACCAGTAGTCAATACAGGACAGGTGATAACTTCAGTGGTGCTACAACCCACAAGTAACCCAATGATTTATATGAAAATTTGTAGTAAACTCAATCACCAAACTGGACTTATCCAAGTTCTTCTTAGGTCACTGGCATGAAGCTTGGAGGCAAATATTTCTTTTACATCTCTCTAGGATATTTATACAACCCAATGTCAATATCCATACTTACAGAAACACTCTTGACTTGTAAAGAAACTTTTTGAAGTATATATTATAAACTCAGAGACTCATGACTTCTAAATTTTATAGTACTAAAATACCAGACTCCTCTTTTTCCTCTTTGGAACATATTTAAAATAAAAACTTTTCTTAATTGACTGTAGACAAAGGTTATAAATTTGTACAGTATTATAAATTTCAAGATTTTTTTATTTTTCCATTTTTAAAGAATTTTTTATT
Source organism: Myocastor coypus (assembly GCA_004027025.1). Lineage (NCBI taxonomy): Eukaryota > Metazoa > Chordata > Mammalia > Rodentia > Myocastoridae > Myocastor > Myocastor coypus. Next base: position 2,288 of record PVJA010032298.1, on the reverse strand, counting down.
TTATTTATTTATTGATTTATTTATTTATTGTTTCAAAACCTTTGCTTGTTTATTCACTCATTTTTATGGCCAGCTCAGCCCGCCCCGAGGGCAGGGCTGGCGCAGCATAGGGTGCCCAGGATCAAACCGCGGTCCCTCAAGCTGCCCAAGCTTTCCCAAGCAGGCGCTTTAGACCACTGAGCCATTCCGCCGGGCCTGATTTTTCCATTTTTAAGGAGGAAAGATTTACTTTAGCTCATTGTTTCAGAAGGTCTGGTCTATATATGGTTGGTGAGTGCCCTATGTACAAACTGCATGGTACTATGGCAAGGCAAAAGAAAGCTTCTCAACCCAAGGCAACTAGGAAGCAGAGACTTCTGGCCCTTCTGTTCTTCACAGAATCTCACTAAGTTGCCCAGGCTGGACCTGAATTTGAAATCCTCCCACCTCAACCTTGTAGTTCTGGATTTATAGTCATGCACCACTATACCTAGCCTATTTCATTATTCAATCATATTAAGCTATGAAACAGATTTGACACATATTGATATTTTTCAGAATGAAAAAACTAAAGCCTTAATGCTTAGGAATATAGCTTAGTAGTAGAGTGCATATCTAGCATGCATGAGGCCATGGTTTAAGTATTAATACAATCAAAAAAACAAAGAGAAGCTATGAAGTTGTATACAATGACAACTGTCCTCTAAACCCTGGCCACAGTAACACCATCTGGTGGGGAAAGGGAGGTGGGAGGGAGGGAAGGAGGGAACAGAGGAAACGGGGGAGGGGGAGGGCTACCCAAATTGTTAAAATTAAATAGTTAGTTACAAATCACAAAATTACAAATAGGCAAATGGGGAGGGGCGGGCTGGGGACATAGCTCAATAGAATAAACACTTGCCTGGCAAGTGCAAGGGCCTGAGTTCAGGCCCCAATACTAAAAAAAAAAAAAAAAAAAAACTTTTAGGACAGGGAGATAGCTCCATAGCACAATGCCTGACTGACAAGTGCAAGATTATGAGTTTGAACCCTGGTACTGAAAAAAAAAAGGCACACCAGGCATAGTGGCACATGCCTGTAATGCCAGCACCCAAAAAGTTGAGGCAACAAGATTGCCAATGCTGAGATTACAGGGGTGCACTACCGCACCCAGTTTTAGGTTGGCACCAGGCTGGCATGGTAACAGGGATTAAACTAAGGTCCTTGTACTTGCCAGGTAAACGCTAAAACCACTGAGCTATCTCCCTAATGTCCAGAAACTTTCATTTTGAAAGGATACATAAACTAGGCATGGCCGGGCGTGGTGGCTCACACCTGTAATCCCAGCACTCGGGAGGCTGAGGCAAGAGGATTGGTGTGAGTTCGAGACCAGCCTGTGCTACAAAAGTGAGCTCAAGGCCAGCCTGAACTGCATGAGGAGACCCTGTCTCAAAAAGACAAAATAAATAAATAAATAAATAAACTAGGCATGGGGCCCGGCAGGATGGCTCAGTGGTCTAAAGCGCCGCTTAGGAAAGCTTAGGCAGCTGCAGGGACCGCGGTTCGATCCCCGGAACCACATGCTGCGCCAGCCCTGCCCTCAGGGCAGGCTGAGCCGGTCATTAAAATAAACAAAAGTTCTGAAACAAGAAAATAAATGAATAAATAAATAAATAAATAAATAAACTAGGCATGGTGGTGCACATCTGTAATCTCAGAACTCAAGAGGCTGAGGCAGGAGGATTGTTGCAAGTTAAGACCACCATGGGAGCCGGGCATGGTGGCTCATGTCTGTAATCCCAGCACTTGGGAGGCTGAGACAGGAGGATCAGTGTGAGTTTGAGACCAGCCTGGGCTACAAAAGTAAGCTGCTCACGGCCAGCCTGAACTGCATAGGGAGACCCTGTCTCAAAGAGACCAAAAAAAAAAAAAGACCAGCATGGACTAAAAAGTGAACTCAAGGCCAGCCTGAACTACATAGGGAAGCCCTGTCTCAAAAAAGACAAAAAGATGTTGCATTGTTATTTCCTATTAAAATAAAAAAATAAAAATAAACAATTCCCTATGCACATAGCTCCTGAAAAAAAAAAAGTACAAAAAGGAAAAAGAGGGTCTGCCGGGCATGGGGGCACATGCCTGTAATCCCAGCACTTAGGAGGCTGAGGCAGGAAGATCACTGCAAGTTCGAGACCAGCCTGGACTACAAAAGTGAGTTCAAGGCCAGCCTGAACTGTACAGCAAGACTCTGTCTCAAAAAAAAAAAAAAAAAAAAAAAAAAAAAAAAAAAAAAAAAAAAAAAAAAAAAAAAAAAAGAAAAAAAAACAAAACAA